>JAESUZ010001441.1:0-64818 GCA_017311185.1 Proteles cristata cristata | reverse complement strand
TCAAAATAGTTTTGTTGCGTCAAACTACTAATATTTGGACACTGCTTCTTATCACAGGATATTCTAAGCTCTTCTGGCCAGGAAAGGCTAGAATCTAAGGCTATAGTTCTTTTTATTCCCAGAGCTGTACCTTAGTCACACCCTGGAGAGTCCAATCTTGATTAAAAAGCTATTTTGCCAAGTGGAAAACATGATTTAGATAAGTAATATTAGAGGCACTCTAACAGGCATGTTGACCATCCAGTCCTTCTGACTCTCCAAGACCTAATTTTATTGCAAATTAAATAACCAGAAAGTAATTTATCTTAACTGATTTAGCTTAGGTCCATGCAGAAATGCATTTGTTAAACTTTAAGTTATCATTCAGAATTGATCTAAAAAAAAGGTCATTCCCTGCAGGAAGCAATGAAAGGCTGCACACAGTGTCCTTTAGATCACAGTGCATGTGATAAAGTCTGCCTGAAATCTGGTTGCGAGGCAGAAAATCTCTCCTTTGTTTATCCAGCTAGCTTTCTTTTTTTAGACAACAGGAGTCATACTTCCATTTTTGCTTTGGCTACCAGTGAGCTCAGAGCTAAATTTATTGTTCCATTTCAAGAGTTATCATATTGCTTCTTCCTGGTACACCTCCTTTCGCTTCTAACTCGTCTTTATTTTCATCTTATAAACTGCTTTCAAATCTTTTAGAAGTAGCAATAGCAGAAGATGTTATGAATTACTTTCTTTCCGAGGCAAACTCACTTGCAGAGCCAGCCACCTCCACAGACTGAATCCTGTCCGTTCCCATGGGACACAGTTCCAAGGGGTCACTGCCTCTTATTGGTCACTCTACCATCTTCCAAGGGAAGAAAAGAGTCTCAGAAGCTACTGCATGGAATTTGGCCTCCAGAGGGTATAGGGGCCTTGTTTATGTGATCCAGGTTAGAAGAATCAGGCCATAAAGTCCGAAACAATCAAATTCCCTATATCGTGGGGAGAGCATACTAGGAGAATAAAAGGCCACAGGACATTGTAGGCAATACTACTGCAAAGGAAACTTTGCCGTGATGTCATCTGTGATTGTAGGTTAACTTGGTATTTTATGGTACCTACAGAACAGAAGGGAGAGAAGAAATAGACAAGTCTAAACCGCTAAATCAAATAGCTTTCTCAAAGTCCCAAAAAGCTCAGTAAGCTATGTTTCTCAAATTACGATGTGGTTGTTCAGCCTCAGGTCTGTAGACATTTTGGGTGGACTACTGTTTGGTTGTGGGAGCTACCCTGTGCACTCCAAGATGTTTAGCAACACCCCTGGTCTCTACTCTTTCCCCGTAGCCCTCTCCCCCAGTTCACGACAACCAAAAGTGTCTCTCTAGACACTGGCAAATGTCCCCTGGGTGGGGAGGAGTGGGCAGGATTGCCCATTACTGCAGAGCCACCCAATTGAGGGTAATCTTTCATAAGAAACTTCCGCCAGCATGAGCCATGTATACCCTCTCCTCTTGTCTTTCCTTGTCCTCGTAGACCTACTACGCGGCAGACACGCTACATGCGTTATCTCCTTTAACCCTCACCACCGCCCGATGAGGGCCTATTTATCTCCAACTTATGGATGAAAACTTTGAAGTTTTAGAGGAGGTCACACAAGTAGTGGGAGAGAGAGCCCAGAGACCAGTCCACACCTGCTTGGCTCTAAACCTGCGTTCTTACCCAACGTTCAACCCAGATCAACAAAAGGTAAAGGGTACTAATTACCCAATTTTATAAATGAATCAACTGAAGTTATTCCAACTCAAAGTGATTTACGAAGAGCATAAAGTTAGCCCTTGGCACAGAAGCAGGGCTCTCATCTGGGCTTCCAGGACTCAAAAGCCACACCTATTTCCCCCCCATATGGATCTATTAAGTGGTTGCCAGACCATTTGTACCCTCTCCCACTTGGGTGCCAATACAGGCAAAAGGGTGAAATGTGTGGATGCAATGAAATTCAGAGATTGCACCAAAGGGAAATACCAAAGCTGTGGCAATCAGCAAAAGAAAAAAAAAATCCATCAGTGCTGGTGAGGCCACACAGCTACCAAAGTTTGCAATGAGAAGAAACAACCCAACGGCTACTACCACTTAGGGAACTCTTTGAGTATTTCGCCAGTAATCCTTGACCCTCACCTGCTTCAATGCACTCCCAAAAGAGGGGAAAAAATAACTCTGTGGCCACGTTCAAGTTTTCTTAAGGCACTTCGAGATGATTTTGCTTTATGTCTGCTACGACTGAGCCAGACCAAATCATATTTTCTGTAATGATGATGATGAAAAGTCCATCTCGCGTGAACTCCGCTCCCCCCACCCCCATGCCCGAGCTGGGATTTAACATGGCAAAATTGATGTGTGAACCAGTGTTGTTATTTAATGTGGTTTCTATCAAAGCGTTCATAAAACCTGGGGCTGCAGCTGGCCTCCATTAGGTAGTTTCTTGGTGAAAGTTTTCCAAGGAAAACTTTTTGTAACAACTTCATAAAGCCAGGCACAAAAGGGCAGTGCAAAGAGTGGCTGAAAGACGTGGGACTTTTTATCTCCGAAATGTTAAATAGGGGCTTGTTCTGTTCATTTCTGGAAGAAAAGTTGGAAGGCATTACAGGCTACATTTGGAGCCTTGCATGATTTCATTCATTTACCCGTGGGTTCCTTTGTTTGACATTTATTTAACGCCTACTATATGCCAGGCCTCAGGCCAAAGACTGGGAGGGACACAAAGATGAAGAACACTTGGGCTCTTGGGGACGTGAAGCTGGAGAGAGCACACAAGGCAGTGTGGTGTAAGGGCTTCAATGTTGGAATTTATAAAGCTATCTGGAAAAGGGCCTGGTGAAAAGTAAGTGCTCAGAAAAGGTGGGTGTGTTCCTTCCATGTGTATAATGACACGCTGATACTTTGAGGATAATCACTCATTTACTGCTAAAAGATAACTATCAACTTCACACAAAAGCTAATGTTTGGGCCCCCATTTAGGAAAAGGTGCTGTTGGTTTAAAAGGTGGGTTTTCATCTGAACAACCAGATGCATGTGTTAGTTTTGCACGTAACACCATTAAACCTTCCCTGCGTGCCTATATAGTGTCTCCGCTCTCAGGAGACTTATACTCCTGTGCGAGGAAATTACATTTGTACCTTCTCATGGATAAAACGCAAAAGAGGTCTTTTCACCCACTCTCGTACACATAGAGACCCAGGTATAAGTCCAGACTGGTATAAGTATTGACCAATTCATCCACTGACCATTCCATTCAACCATCGTGGGTCATGATGCTACAGTACTTCACAGGAGCAATTTGATCCCCCGAGGGATGAGGTAGTCAGGTTAGTCTCTGCGAAGGAGGCACTCCAGAAGCTAGGTCCTGAAGGGTGTAGCTTATACATAAGTACAAAGAAAGAAGAAAGGCATTCTAGAGTGGGGGTAGCCTGAGCAATGATGCAGAAGTAAGTGGGAATGCGCCTGGCATATGTGGGGGACAATGAACAAACCTGTGTGACAGGGACACAATTCGGGGGGATGGTGGTAAATCAGATTCACAGTGGTTAGGTTCAGATCATGGAGAACCCCAAATTCATTCATTACGCTGAGTCTCAGAACTGTTTGTCCTTCCAAAAGATCCCCATACTATGGAGTCCATAGCAGTACGGAGGTCTCTGAAAAAGAAGGTCCCAAGAACTCAAAGCAACACTGTACCCAGGGAATGTGTCCCTGAGAAAAGGAATTAGCATTTGCAGACACTGTACAAGACATCTGTACATGTAGTCTTTAATTCTCAAAAAAAAAAAAAAAACCCAAGGAGGTAGGTTCTAATATAATCCTCATTTTACAGACAGGAAAACTGAGCCTCAGGTAGTAGAGCAAAACAGGATTCAAACATTGATCTGTATTATTCTAAATCCAGTATCCTAAATCCATGCCACACTGTCTCCTGAATGGAATCTCTTTGTAAAACTCTGAGCGGGGGCATCCTGTGATGAATCCATACCTCTTAGCTATTCTCCTGAAATGCAGTAGTAAAATTCCTATTTGCCCGTTGCCCAAACATTCATGAATGTCAGATGTTTTGAGGTTCTAGCCAAATTAGGGGAAACTCTGAGCTCATGGGCTTCCAGAACAATTCAGTATAAAGGTCAAACTACCCCCACATTTGCTCAGCCATCAAAGGACACTACATCATGGATCAGAGGAAATGGTACCAACTGGAGTGATCTAGGTGGCTAAGGTTGAGGGGTATCTGGTAGGCTTTGCTGCCCAATTAACTGTCAGATCACTGGAATGACAGTGAACAATTATACTAGCAGGTATAGTTTGCAAAGGTATACAACTCTGAGACGCCACCACCCCCCAACATCACAAACGAGGAAACTGAAGGTCAAACCAAGGAAACTAAAAAACTAACTTGCTCAAGGTCACATATCTCAAAACGTGGCAGAAGTGAGATTCAGACTCTGGTCTTTCAACCCCAGAGGTCAAGATACTACCGCTTCGGGGCCAAGGCACTCATTTGCCTTCATTTGGGCAATATAACTAGTTGAAAGATGACAAAAAGTCACCAACGTACGTGTTTTGATTTCTCAACGCTAAACTTCCCAGCTTCTGATGCCTCTGTCTCCAGCACCACCTCCAGCTTTCCATTGACTAGACTGACCAGGGGTTCTGGGACCATGCAGACATAGTCTGTGTGTCATACGTGCTGGGGACTCTACCTCCAACTCCCAGATGCAATAAACATGACTTTTAACCTTACGGAAGTCCAAAACACATGGTAACCATAAAGATGATATTGGAGAAATTAACAACAGGTTATCAGAGAGACAAGAATTTCCAGTAGGGTTAGATAGATGAGTCATGACTAGCCTCTGTCAAAAAACCTGGGGGATATTATAATGATATAGATGACAGAGCAAACATAGGAGCAAGATAAATAGCTACCCGGTGAGCAAGGCAGAGAGACCCAGAAGGTCTCAGAAAGTTCCAGTCATCAAACCATTCTATTCATTTCGCTACCCTCCTCTAATCACATATTTTCAGGAATATATGTATGAAAATGCTGCTGCATACATCATTGTCAATGTCCATCAATCAGATAATTCCTTCAGGGATGGGAACACCAGTAGATTACCCAACCTTTACCTTTTTGGCTCTCAAGCTAGTGGCCTGTTTGGCCTGTGAGATGAACACCCTAATCTAGATCCTTAGGACCTGATGAGGGACTGAATTATGCAAGAGCCTCCAGCGTAACGTCCCTTGATACAGTGGTTCTCAAAAATTGAGAGAGGGTCCATCAAAATCACCTGGAGGGCTTATCAATCCACAGGCTTCTGAGCCCTACCCTCAGTTTCTGATTCAGTGGGTCTGGGGCAGGGCTCAACAACTGGCATTTCTGACAAGTTCCCTGGGTGCTATGGGCACCCCTAGTCTGGGGGCCACACTTGGAGAAAGAAACGCTGTAGATCCACCCAAGCAATCATCTGAAAACACTCCCGTTTGTCTCACTCTTTTCAGATATTTTGAGTGGCTCTCAACTGCCTACACAGCCCAAGTTCAGACTCCGGTGTCTGGTACTACTGGATCCACCCGCGCATGCTCAGCAGCCACAGCTCGCAGTACTCACAGATGGTCCCTCCCATCCACACAGGAAGATTTCTTCACTGGTCCCTAAGCTCAGCATTTTCAACTGCTGACATCAATCCTTGCTTCATGCTGTTCCTCGCAAAGGAAAGGCCTTTGTCTTTCTTTTGCCCATCGGTATCCACAGCCTCTGGCTCCTGCTCTATTTCCTCTAACTGGCCCTTCCTGGCTGTTCTTGCTGCACTGAGCACCTCCTTTTATAAAAGCCAATAGCAGCTTTAATGTGTACACCTCAGTCTAGCAAACAGGAAGTTGAGCCGTTTTACACGTGACTCCTCTAAGGATCTAAACTCTGTTTCCTCAAGGCCTATGTCCTAAGTAGTGTTTCATTAGCCTCTCCTTATGGTACCCATGGCAGTGCTTGACCAAGAACTCATGGCAGTACCAAACAGTAGGTACTCAATACAGTAGACCTCACTTACCCACGGAGAATCCATTTTAAGATTCCCAGTGGATGCCTGAAACCTTACACAGACTATGTTTTTCCCATCCGTACATGCCTATGATAACGTTTCATTTACAAATTAAACATGGTAAGAGATCAATAATAAAATAGAACAATTATAACGATACGCTGTAATAAAAGTTATGTGAATGTGGCCTCTCCCTCTCAAAATATTGCATTGTATGTACTCACCCTTCTTGTGATGATGCGACATGATAACATGCCTATGTGATGAGATGAAATGAAGTGGATGACGAATGCGTCGTGACGCAGCGTTAAGCTACCATGGCCCTGACGGTGCATCAGAAAGAGGATCGTCTATTTCTGGACTGCGGTTAACTGTAGAGGTAACTGAAATCACAGAAAGCGAAACCACAGATGAGAGGGAACTCCTGTAAATGCATTTCTTTTCAACCTACAGCTTTATTCATTGAGGATGTCTACTCTATTTTTTTAACTGCTGAAGCTTGGTGCAAAAATAAATGGCATGTTTTGGCTGATTAGCCTTGTTTTGTTCTCACGTTTTTGTTAATTTGTTTTGCATTTCTTTCATATTTGGAGAATTTCGGAGGACAGTTACATTTGTAAAATTAGGTTGAGAACAGACATGACGACATGAGTACAATCTATGCATTTGCTGATCTCTGTTGGATATTTCCCAATATGCTCACACATGGAGCACAGACCTAATTTACAGAACCCGACTTAACCCTCTGGTAACGCAGATGCATCATAGGTGTTTTTGACCCAGATCGGCACTGAACACTGATCTAGACATGCTAATTAAGATTTCATTAATGACGAAAATATCCTGCCTTTGAGGGATGCCTTGGTAAAACTAGGGGGAGATTAAAAAGACAATTACATTTCTTAAATCAATCCCCCTTGTTCTGTATGAAATACTTGGAGGCTGATTTGGTTTAATTCCACCTTTTCAAAGAATCTCACTTGGGGGAAAATGGGAATATAAAAGGAGTGATCTCCCAAAGCAAATTTAAGCTCCTCTAACAGGGAAACTGCATATAGAAAGCAAGTCATGTCTTAAACTGTGCTGTCTGGGCTTTCCCCTGACCCCTGATAGAATCCGAGTTGATGAAAGAAAAAGAGACAAAAATTCTATCTACACACACACAAACTAGCTTGCATTTTCAAAGAAGATTTTACTCCATTTCTAAACAGATGACTAACCTGGGTTTGATTTTAGTCAAACATCCGGTACTTTTACTATCAGTTGGTTATCTTCATTCCAGTCTCATATAACCAGGCATAGTTTCTAGAACATGTGAGGGAGTAATCACCTGGCAGCTGGACATCATTCCAACGACAGTGCCAATGTTCCTCAACGCAGTGACATTAGTTAGACTTGGCAACGGATTTTGACTTTGTTTTGGATTCCCTTCTCTCCAACGAGGCTCTCCAGCTCCAAATACTTTGCTAGACAAGTGACTGCTTAAATGAGTGCAAAGTAACAGGCTCGTTGGTCTCTATGGCAGGCCATACACAATCACCATAGAAATATATAATTACACCTGTCAACCTCATCTTGTGTAATTGATTCAATGACTAACAATGTCAGTGGCAGGCTAAGCTTTGAGGTCTCGCTGTGAGAAAATACTCATACATGGCTAAACATCTTGGTGTCTTAATTGCTTGTCATACTGCCAAGACTCTGGTGTTGTATCTATCTCCACAGCAACAGACTGGAATAGATAAAGCACATTTAATAGCCGAAAAGTGAATTGATCACCTTGGTTTTGTTTAATAGGCCCTTTAAGAAAATCGTGGCGTTGTCAAAAATGATCTGGTCATGAGGCCAGATTTGAAAGGGAAGTCTAAAATATCATTCTGGGGACACCTGGGTGGCTCAGTCGGTTAAGCATCCAACTTCAGCTCAGGTCATGATCTCATGGTTCATGGGTTCGAGCCCCGCGTCGGGCTCTGTGCTGACAGCTAGCTCAGAGCCTGGAGACTGTTTCGGATTCTGTGTCTCCCTCTCTCTCTGGCCCTCCCCTGCTCATGCTGTCTCTCTCTCAGAAATAAATAAAACATTGAAAAAAAACATAAAATAAAATATCGTTCTGTGCGTTCAAAAGCTGGATGCGTGCTTCATGCTTTTCAAAAATGAAGCCTCTAATTATTATTTGAAGCAGAGAGGAGCAGTCCATAAGCCTGAATGTGTACAAGGCACAGTGTGACATGAAGTTTTCATCACACTCACTCCCTTTTCATGAGTTGTTGGAACATATTAAAGTCCTTCAAACACACAGCAAGAAAGCACTGGAGGCTACTGGCCACTGGCAGTTTTTTCTGAAAGGGTGGATTGAAGGGCTACATCATGGTTAGCCAGAGGCCACCAACACAGGAGCCAGGTACACCAACCATAATCACCTGTAATGAAAATGAGGACTCATGGCTAGTCTGTGACGTAATACAGAAAGTTACTTTTGAAATGTAATGAACTGTATTATGTAGCTGGTGTTCAGAAAGTACAGTGACTAATTGAAAAGTGTCAAGAAGCCTATAGATAGATCACTGTGTTTTACCCAAGATCAAAAACTTTTTAACATTTATTTATCTTTGAGAGAGACAGAAAGAAAGAGTGCACGTGAGTCAGGGGGGCAAAGAGAGAGAGGGAAACACAGAATCCGAAGAAGGCTCCAGGCTCTGAGCTGTCAGCACAGAGCCCGACGGGGGGCTCGAACTCACAAATCATAACATTATGACTGGAGCTGAAGTCGGACGCTTCACTGACGGAGCCACCCAGGTGCCCCTTACCCAAGATTAAATTACACATCACGATACAAAATAACTCCCACATCCACTCTCTACTGATCTCTTATTTCTATTTGACAAATTTAACCAGCTGTCTTTTATACCAACTATACTCAGGCAACTGCTTCCCAAGGCTACCGAATCCCACTCATTCATTCATTCATTCAGTCAGTCAGTCATTCAACATAGTTTTGAGCGCTTACAATGTGCCAAGCACTGTGGTCGGTGTTGGGACACAACAGAAGAGAATGTGTGCTATGGGGGCACAGAGAAGTGGCATTAACCCAGACTCAGATGATCAGAATGTTTTTCCTGAAGGAGACGACACCTAGGCTGGGCCTTACAGGGAGAGGAGAATATTAACCTCGTTTTGGAGGCTGGGGAGGGGAGAATGGCCGCTATAAAAAAAACTCACAGAGATGAGGAACAAAACAGCTAGAGCATGAAATGGCATAACAGGAGATTTGGCCTGAGAGGGAAGAAGGAACCATATCATGGAGGATATTAATATCACATTAACGATTTCAGATCCGATCCTGAGAACAACGCAGAACCAGTATTTGTTTTTTTTTTAATTTTTAAATGTTTATCTTATTTATTTTGAGAGAGAAAGAGGGAGTGCGGGCGGGAGAGAGGCAGAAAGAGAGGGAGAGAGGATTCAAAGCAGTCTCCGCGATAAACAGCACAGACCCCGATTCAGGGCTTCAATTCACGAACCGTGAGATCATGACCTGAGCTGAAATCAAGAGTTGAACACTTAATGGACTGAGTCACCCGGGCACCCCATGGAGAACCAGTTTTTTAAGTGTGTGTGGGATAGAGAAGCATGGCGTACATGTTAGGAACATTACTTGCCTGAACCGTTAAGAATAGAAAATGCTTCCAGAAGAATATGATTTTGTTCTCCCTTAACTTCACTCTCTTTGACCACGGTATGCGATGCTGCTCATAACGTGATTTCTTTGATATTTTGCTTTTCACTTCTCTTTCTCCAGCTCCTTTGCTGGTCATTTTTCTCCTGTTTCTCACTGTTACCAACCCTACACAGCTTGTTCCAAATTATCTTCTAAATTTGCTTCCCTGCTCCCTCCAGTCTACCTCGCACTCTTCCGGAAAATTGTTCTTCTTCATTCCACCTTTGGAGGTACAAGGTACATCTGCTGGGTTTAGTTGCATAGCAACCACGCCCCCATTGTTAGTAACAGCACTGTGATTTTCCTTTGGAAAACAACTCCTCCCCCAGTGAATGCTGTCCCACCTTCCTCTGGCTAAAGGCCAGTTATGTAAGCGAGGCCAACCCAATCAGACTTTCCATGAAATGTGACTCTAGACCCAAAGGACTGAGCGTTCTGGGTTCTGGGATCTGGTTTGTCCTACGAGCAGAATGCGGTAGTCTTGGAGCTGTGTATGCTTAGGCCTGGTTGTTTTGCTCTCCCTTCAGGTCTGGAAGCTAGCCTATACCCTTCTCCTGTGTGTGTGAGTGTGTGTGTGTGTGTGTGTGTGTGTGTGTGTGTGTGTGTTTATAGTTCAAGTTAGCCACAGTCCACTTCTGTTGCTCACAGTGAAGAGTGCTGTCTTTACACTGGCATTAAAGACCCTTGCCGAACCTATCCAAACATACATACCATCATTAACCATCCTAAATCCTCTGTGGCACTCCAATAAGTCTCCCTTCTCTACTCCCGACACCACACCTGCTTTTATATCTCCAACTCCATACTTTTGCTTTTTCCCTCCTAGCCTGTTCTTATTCCATTACACTTGACACGGATGGAGGGTGCATTATACAAGGGGCACCATATTAGGGCCAGGAAAAGTAGAGATGAAGGAAATAGAGGTCCGACCTTAAAGAATGGTCTCTTGGGGCGCCTGGGTGGCTTAGTCGGTTAAGCGTCTGACGTTCGCTTAGGTCATGATCTCGTGGTTCGTGGGTTCGAGCCCCGCGTTGGGCTCTGTGCTGACTGCCAGCTCAGAGGCCTGGATCAGCTGATCCTGACTCCTCTTTCTCTGACCCTCACTCATGCTGTCCCTCACCCTACCTCTCTCTAGAAATAAATAAAACATTAAAAAAAAAAAAAAAAAAAGAACGGTCTCTTATTTTTTGGCCTCCCGTCTGAAGATTCCCCAGTACCTTCAGGAACATTGCTCTCTAGGTTCTAGGGACTGTGTTCCAACGGGCTTCCCCATTAGTGTCTCACCCCGGTGAGAATGAAGATAGATACTGTTGAATACTGTGCTCTAAGGGTGTGTTTTTTCCCCCGGCAACATTACAGGATCTTCAGGAGGGAGTCATCTCTTCTAATACATTTCATCCTCCCTACCAATCTCCACTGAGATTTTTGTGCAGTAGCATAATGAATTAAATAATTTTTAGGATGCTAAGAAAAAATATAGAAAATAAATTTTCATCTAATTTATGCACATCCTTGGGCTGCTCGTTTGTCAGGTAGTGTAGTCTATACTATAGGTATAGGTTTTGGGGTCAGACAGACCTGAGTTTCACTTCTGGTTCGGCTACTTATGTATGAGCTGCATGTCTATACCACTAAGCCTCAGTTCCCTTACTTGTATATCAGATGACATGATATATATTAATGTGCCAAGAACAGTGCCTGGCACATAGAAAATATTTATTAAATGTTAGCTCTTTTCATTAAAATGATGATTTTTTGTTTTTTAATGTTCATTTTTGAGAGAGCGAGCAAGAGCAACAGAGCGTGAGAAGGGGAGGGGCAGAGAGAGAGAGAGACACAGAATCTGAAGCAGCCTCCAGGATCTGAGCTGTCAGCACAGAACCAACACAGGGCTCGAACCCATGAACCGTGAGATGAAGTCCTGAGCTGAAGTCGGACCTCAACCGACTGAGCTGAACCTGAGCTGAAGTCAGACCTCACGAGCCGAAGTTGGACCTCAAGTAACTGAGCTGAACCTGAGCTGAAGTCAGACCTCATGAACTGAAGTCTGAGCTCACAAACCTGAGCAGAAGTCGGATGCTCAACCGACTGAGCCACCCAGGCGCCCCAGTGAGGACTATTTTCTTAACCAATACCCAAAACCTATATATTTTTTAAGGCCAAATTCTGAATCTCTGGTGGCAGAAGAGGCTATATTTGGCTTCCCTCAAAAACAGACAAATTGTAGACAAACCTAGACTACTTATTTTTTTTTTTAATAGTTTACTGTCAAGTTGGTTTCCAGATAACACCCAGGGCTCATCCCCTCAAGTGCCCTCCTCCATGCCCATTACCTCCCTTCCCCTCCCCCCACCCCCATCAGTCCTCAGTTTGTTCTCAGCATTCAAGAGTCTCTCATGGTTTGCCTCCCTCCCTCTATCCAACTATTTTTCCCCTTCTTCTCCCCCCACGGTCCTCTGTTAAGTTCCTCCTAAACCTAGACTACTTCTAAATCACTTCTTTATTGATTCAATCTCACAGAGAGGGGTGTTTACATATATGCTTACAAGGACTGTTTCTCTTTGTATCTTCCCTCAAGATAAGTTTCCAAATTCTGTTCTGTGGTTCTCTTATGTTGTGTGGTGTTTAGCGCAGTCTTTAAACTCAACAGAGCCTGGGTTTGAATCCCAACCCCACCAGCTGCTGGACAGTAAAGCAAAGAAAAACTTCTCTGAGCCAATGGTTTTTCTCATCTATAAAAATAGAAAGGATAGCCCTTCACTTACAAGATTATTGTGAAGATTTGATACATATTCTAGAAGTAAAGCGTGGAGCACCATGCTTGCCCAATAGTAAGTATGCTATAAAATGGAGCCCTAAGCATATCTCATAAAAGGAAAACCTGATTAACTGGACCTCATCAAAATTTTGAAAGCTGGCTCTGGAAATGACCCTGTTAAGATAGGATCTAAAAATAAGCTACCACTTGTTGGAAGAAAATATTTTCAAATAACATATCTAAACAATTGACTAGGATTTAGAATGTATAAGGAACTCTCAATAGTCAAGATTTTTTAAAAACTCAAAAGAGAAAATAGAGAAAATACGCAAACATTTCACCAAAGATGATACACAGATGACAAATAAGCACTTAAAGAAGACGTCCAACATCATTAGCCATTAAGGAAGTATAAGTGAAGACCACAATGAGATACCACAATACATCTGTCAGAGCGACTGAAATAAAATATATTGACGATGCCAAATGTTGGTGACGATATAGAGAGACTAGATCACTCAGACGTTGCTGGTGGGAATGTAAAATAGTACAGCCACTCTGGAAGAAGTCTGGCAGCTTCTTAAAAAACTGAACATGTGATACAGGTCACCATATTACCTAAAAATTCCATTCGTGGGAGTTACCGTAAGAAATAAAAACTACGACTGCACAAAAATCTATCCACAATTGTTCCTTGCAGCTTCATGCTAGAAACAACCCAGATGTTCTTAAAATGGTGAATGGATAACCAAACTGCAGTACATCCATACAATGAAATACTACATAAGGTACAAAGAGTAGTCAAATTCATAAAGACAGAATGAGGGGAGGCAGAAATGGCAAGTTGGTGAATGCGCAGAAAGTTTCCGTTTTGCTAGATGAAAAGAGTTCTGGACACAGATTCCACAACACTGTGAACACACTTAACACAACTGAATTGTACACTTAAACATGGTCACGATGGTCAATTTTGTGTTATGTATATTTTTCCCACAATTACAAAGTTTTAAAAAGAAAAAGATATGAAACAATGGTTTTCAAGACACCAATCCTTAAGCAACAAAGAACGGTAATCTGTGAGATAGCACATAAAAGCGTCCGACTTCAGCTCAGGTCATGATCTCACTGTTGTGGGTTCTAGCCTCTCGTCGGGCTCAGTGCTGATAGCTCAGAGCCTGGAGCCTGCTTCAGATTCTGTGTCTCCCTCTTTCTCTGCCCCTCCCCAGCTCACATTCTCTCTCTCTCTCTCTCTCTCTCTCTCTCTCTCTCTCCCTCAGAAATAAATAAACATTAAAAATTTTAAAAAACAAGGGGAACCCTATGACTGCCATAGCTCACTGTCTGGATAAAATTTGCAGCCTTGGGAGCAAGGAAAGGAAGCCAGATCTCAATAGCCTGAGAAAAGATCCGAATTCAAAATTCAAAGGTTTAGCTTCTACTAAATGTATATAGCTCTCATACCATTGTGAAGTCGACAAAACCATAAATCAGACCATCATAAGTTGGTGACTATCTGTATACAGTTCAATGATTTTTAGGATATGTACAGAGCTAATGCATCACCATGCATAGATTTTAGAACACTTTGTCACCTCAAAAAGAAATCCTGTACTCTTTAGCCATCACCGCCCCCCCCCCACCCCCCGTGCTCTCCCCCAACCCCTTTCTCACCAGACCAAGGCAACCATTAGTCTACCTTCTGTCCCTCTATATTTGCCTATTCTGGAGAGTTCTTATCAATGGAATCATACAATATGTGATCCTTTGTGACTGGCTTCTTTAACTTCCCATAATGTTTTTAAGATTCATCCATATTCTGGCATGTATCACTATTTCATTTCTGGTTATTACCAAATAATATTCCATTGTGTACAGAGACCACAATTTATCTATCCATTCATCAGTGGCCTGTTATTTTTTGTTCGGATGCCAAACACTGCGAGTTTTAACTTTCAAATGAGAGATATTTTTGTTTCCTTATAAACATTTTTGAGCTTTTTTTCTGGGATGCACTTAAGTTGGTTGGAAGTAGTTGATCCTTTCAGGTCATGCTCTTAACACTTATTAGGCAGTACCAGAAAGCGTTTAATCTAAGGCTAATTTTGCCCAACTACTGAGGTAAAATACTTGACTGTTCTACCAAATGCCCCGTGAATTCAGAGGCTTTTCAGTCTGGCTGGTAGAAACAGTAATGGAGCCCCAGGTGAGAGTAGACACACCCTTGTGCCCCACTCCCTATGTCACCACCTGGAAATTCTCTTCAGGCAGAAAGCTGGGACACCTGTAGAGCCCATGCAATTTGTGTCCTATGCCACAGGGATCAGTGTCCTCCATTATCTTTTATACGGTGTCTTGAAAGCCATCGTTTGTTTCATATATTTTGTCTGGTTTTGAAGTTGTTGCAGGCCAGGGAGTGAATCCAGCCTCTTTAATCCTTCTTGGAGAGAGGCTGAAGCGTTCCTTCAGTGTCATGTTTTACCTCACAATGTTTGACTTTTATGAAGTGAAATGACTCATTTCCCAATACAGTGTCTTCTTTGGCAAGGCAAAGAGAAATTTCTCTGAGTGAACCTGTTGTGTCATGTTAATGGTTTATAAACACATGCATGTTTGTGTGTGCGTATTATAGGTATGTATGCAAATGTATAACCTCATTTGCTACTCACAGCATCCTTATAAAATAGATGGCAGTGGTATCCCCCATGCTAGAGAGAGGTAAATTGAAGTTCTGAATGTTTAAATGACTTTTTCTATGTCATACAGCCAGTATGTGGGAGAATGCTCCAATTTTATATAACCAGATCCCATTCTTTCCAGCATTACACCATGTGAACTGTCAACCTCTAGGGAAATGAGATCAAATCCAACCTCTTTTTCTTTCACCCATCATTACCCTGCTCCTCTCCACAGAGGAGCTATGATATATGATTGACCAGATTCCTGGGCAATGACTGGATCTGGTTTTCTACTGTGTAATGTATTAGGAAGATGAATAAACGTAAACCCAGCTGCGACACTAACTGCTTGATCCAGTATAATCTATCTCTGAAGAAGTTCCAACAAGTTTTGGACACGGGCATGAGAACAATGACCAGAAGAGACGGGCTCAGACTAAAAACGCAGGGTAGAAGAAGATACAGGAATGGATTGATCACTGAGCTTAGTCAGAGAAGCACAGGCTAAGCAAAGTCACAGGTCTAAAAGCTGCTAGTCCATTCAGAGTAGTGATGAACTCAGATACTGAAGGCATGAATAAGGTTATAGGTCACATGTGAGTAGAAAGGCCAGAGTCAGGGCATGCAAAGAACAAAGGTCAGGACCAAGCAAAGGGCAGAATCCAGCTATCTAGACAAAAACCAGCAAAATGAAGACAACAAGAGGAAAAGGAGGACTGGAAGTCTGAAATCCAGGAAATCTGGACCCAAAAGATCTGGAGGAATTGAAGGAGACAATTAATAAAGGACAGACAAAAGAATACCAGTAACAAGGAAGGACCTCAAACAAGTCAATTTTGCTGTCTCTGGTCCACAACTATAATATAGGCTCCTATTAGAGAGGGTTTTGTTAACATACGGATACTATTAAGAAGGTATACAGTTAGAGGACTCACTGAACTACCCAAACTCTGGCCTAGCCACTCTCTGTCTCCATAAGGTCCCTTAGAGATAGCTAGATGCAAGCCAAAACAAAAGAAAAATAGAAAAACACAGTAATGATTTATTATTACCTAGAATCTGAGCTCTAAATCCCAGTGCAAATGTCAAGTGTGTGGGTGAAGTACATCAGGCATTTATCTCCTTTTTCCTGGGCTAGAGTTCTAAGTGACCCTCTTCCCTAAATGCAAACCCACATTTCAGAACATCACCATTCAAATGAGACCATTAAGCCATTCCTATATCTTCCTCTACCCTATATTCCAAAACTTATTGGAAATCCTTCAGAGAGAGAATATACTCAATCAAGTAGTTAGCTCAGTTAGAGCAGATCCTTGAGCCCAAGGCCAGACATTCCATCTTCATTTGAACCACCTGGTATCATGCCCTGTGGTCACAGGGAGAGCAAAGGGATGGTATGTGGGTTAAATAGTCGGAACCTACCCTGATTTGGAGAGCACACCTCTAAGACCTCTCAGAACATGCCTTAGTGACTTTAGGTTGGCAGTACCATCTCTATAAGGATGCTACAACAGTTACCTACATATACAACACATGCAAATGAGTTTGAGCCCTGTGCAGAGAAGGCATATGCTGAAATTATCCTTTAAATCGCAACATAGGGACAGCTGGGTGGATCAGTGGGTAAAGCATCTGACTTCAGCTCAGGTCATGATCTCATAGCTTGTGGGTTCAAGCCCCACGTCGAGCTCTGTGCTGATAGTGAGAAGCCTGCTTCGGATTCTCTGTCTCTCTCACTCTTTCTGCCCCTCCCCCATTCTCTCTCTCAAAAATAAATAAACATGTTTTAAAAAAGAAATGCAAGTATTTAAAAAAATAAATCCCAACATAAACAGTTTGTGGTTTGTGTGTGAGGAACTCCCATTCAGGGAAAGTGCCTCTGGGAACTGAGAAAGAGACTTGAATTCCCTAAACCAGATTGCTCAAAGTATTGGAACATGTAGTCTTCTCAATATTAAAGAAGCATGACTTTGATCATGATTATTTTCATTATGAATGATTATTTCTATTACACCATCCCTCCAAGGAATGGTACCAATGGGCTTCTTGAATTTTCTAAAATCTATTTCTAGATTTCATCAATGAAATGAAGAGATACTCACATTTTATAATTAGCTGGAATAAGACCAATATTGCGTTTAATGATATTTCTGGAATAGGAGAGCAAATGATTGTACAACATTCGAATGGTATATGTTCTGGCTTAGAATGTAGTACATATTAATTCAGAAAATAGAACGCTTTTTTTTCCCCATAGCATCATGAAGTGAGCCCTGAAGGAAGAGACCATACTGATTAATGGCGAGTGTAAACATTAGGAAAGTATTTTTCAAGTGTACCATGTATTCTAATTGTCCAGTTACCGGTCAAGTCACAAATAAAATCTTGCTTTGTAATTCTGTGCCCGCACGGTGAATAAAAGTATCACTATTGGTAGAATGGCCAATAATGTGTGTTGCAAAACAGATAGGTTTTAAAAATAAAAATTAGTATTTCATCTCGTTCTTTGATGAAAGGTTAGTACAAATGACCTATTTTCTATATTTAGGGACTCAACGTATTCAGTCAGTCTGCAAGATTTATCTATCAGTGTTGATGTAAGACAGTCAACATTCTCCATTGGCTAAAGAGATAATATACTTTTTTGAAAGATTACGGGAGATACTTTCATAAGAGGAGCCATGTCTTTGGATTTGGATTTGGATCCCTTTGACAAGTCACTTAATCTGGGTCTCTGTTTATTCATATGAAACAGAGCTGATAATACAGGGCTGAGCTAGATGTACTAAGCTTTCATTTGCTCCTCCAGATACTTTCATTTTGCTTCTCTACTCTGCACCCGGGAAGGTAACTTGTGTGGGCTGCATCAACGGACTTCCTTGATTTCAGCTTCAAGTTGGGTTTATTCAGTGCACATACTGGCAGGAGGTCAGATGTCATCAAGACGTGGAGGTCAGGGTTTTATTCCCTGCAGCTTTTTCCCTGCTAGTTTGTCCTGGGTTGGTGTATCTTTTGTTTAGAGTAAGGGTCCTTTTACCCAAGTCTGATGGCCCTCTCCAAACAACCACCTCTCTGCTCTCTTCTCTCACTCCTTCAGGCCTAGGGGGCCCGAGAAGCTCAGGAGTGATAACGGCTACCATCGAAGAATATTCAACATCACTTGTGGGTGTCACTGGTCGAGTCTATTATTCGGCACTTGATGTCTGATAAAAAATATGTCAGTTATGTCAGTATATGCTCTATATTTTTCACTTTGACCTTTTATTTCGTTTCTCAGAAGATCCCGGTAAATTGCCAAGGCTGAAAAGGCTGATTGGAAACAAACACTCATGAGGTAGCCACTGGAATGAAACAGGAAGCAATGAAAATTCTCAAGTAAGAGAGATGTGATATCACATACCCCCAAGACAGCATCCAAAGACAGCCCCCCCACCTTTGCCCCTAGTCTCTGGGGGACCTCATACTGCCATTATTGAGATGATGGGGCACCGTTCTGCCTCTAAAGCTCAACCCTTGGCTGTCATTTCTCTGGGAGTTTGCCTGTCCCACACAGCAGAGCATAACCACAGTCAGTTTAAAGGCCTGCCCTATTTTTCTTCCACTCCAGTGCAGTCTTGGTGTGCACTGGACCACACCCTCCTCTGCCCCATGACCAGAAGCCAATCCCTTGCTGCCTCAGTCTCACAATCCAGTAAGTCTGTGAGCAGCTTCGGGACCTAACCATTATTCTCTCCAGCAGCCCCCGTCCCCAATCCTTTGATGACTCTCCCCATTCCCCCAGCCCTCTGGGGTTTTGCATCCTCTGAAGGTCATGAAATCTCCCACTTCTTTAAGGCTGTTGTCTGTCTTCAGATAGTGTGAACATACAACAATAGCAATCCACAACGCAATTATAAATCGGCTCCTCTGGCCCCAGACTGCAGAGAGAGAGAGGTCACGCATATGAGGGAGAGGGGTTCTGCCAGAGAGAATGGAGGGAAAGCAGGATTTTGTAGTGTAAGTCACAGCACAAAGAGAGCGAGGTGGCTTTTCCTCCAGCTAAAGCAGAGGCCATCCTACTCCTTGGCTTTCAAAATACCTTGAATGACAAGCAAAGGGAACAAACATGATATTCTTCCTTCCAATCATAAGGAGAAGGGATTTAATGTTTATATCTTCATAAGGGTTTGAAAGTATTGATGCAATAGTGCAATTCACCTCTGCCATTGGCATTGTCCTTAGGGCTCTTAAATGGATTTGCTCAAATTCCTCAGTAGTTTTGAGAGTATGGAGTCGTGGAGGGCACGAGCCAGTCTACCTGGATTCGAAATCGCAGATCCATCACTCAGGCAAGTGTTGTAAATTCTGTCTTGATTTCCTCATCTGGGATAATAATTGTACAGTGCACCTATCTCACAGGCCACAGTAAGAATTAAGTGAGTTATGATTTGGAAAGGACTTAGAATATGTTAAAGAGAGGGGCGCCTGGGTGGCTTAGTCAGTTAAGCGTCCGACTTTCGCTTAGCTCATGATCTGGTGGTTCGTGGGTTTGAGCCCTGCGTCGGGGTCTGTGCTGACTGCCAGCTCAGAGCCTGAAACCTGTTTCTGAGTCTGTGTCTCCCTCTCTCTCTGACCCTCCCCTGCTCATGCTGTCTCTCTCTCTCCTAGAAATAAATAAAAAAATATTAAAAAAAAAAAAAAGAATATGTTAAAGAGAAATAAAAACTGAAAGGTCAAAGACTGGGTGCGGGGTGAAAGTATTTACTATTAAACAAAGAACTCTATTTTTTTAATTAAAAAATTTGTTTTATGTCTACGTATTTTTGAGAGAGAGAGAGGGAGAGAGAGAGAGAGTAAGCAGGGGAGGGGCAGAGAGAGAGGGAGACATAGAATCTGAAAGAGGCTCCAGGCTCTGAGCTGTCAACACAGAGCCCAACGCGAGGCTGGAACCCATGAACTGTGAGATCATGACCTGAGCCCAAGCTGAAGGCTCAACCCACTGAGCCACCCAGGCGCCCCAGAACTCCATTTTGCACAAAGATCATGTTTTTGGGTTTAGCGAGGAGGGTGGAAAAGGGATAGGTGTTTTGAAGCCAAAATTATACACTGTCTCAACCACGTGTTAGCAAAACAAAGTCTACTTGGTTATAGGTATATTCGCACATCTGTTAGTGTTGTTCTTTAGTGTTCAAGAACCAATGTCAACATGGATGGGGAGTAGGTTTCCCTCACATAAACAAGCAATTCTCTGGCACCCACTGGGTATCCTACAGTTCAACTCAATTCTGACACTACCTGTCTGGAGAGAGCAACAGATTCCATAGGAAAGGAACTCCGTCCCACAAGACTGCCCCATGCCCTCAATTCAGACGCCAGTCACAAGTCCTGGTTATGGCCTCTACTTCTGGTCTTCTGGCTACTGGCTATCTGGCTACCGGCTAATCAGAGGTTCCCATGACCCTCTCCTCCGGTTCAATTAATTTGCGAGAAGGGCTCACAGAACTCAGAGAAGTACTGTACTTGCTGGATCACCAGTTTATTGTAAAAGAGTGTCATTCGGGAACAGCCAGATGGAAGAGATATAGGGCAAGATACAGGGAAAGGGCACAGAGCTTCCCTGCCCTCTCCAGGCCACTACTCACCCCAAACTTCCACCAACCAGGAAACTCCTTAAATCTCATCCTTTTTGAATTCTGATGGAGGCTTCATTACATAGGTGGAGTTGATGAAATCATTGTCCATTGCAATTGACTCAACACCTCCCCACCCCCCCACCCCCTCACTCCCCCATCCCCCATCGCCCCACCCCAGTCACTCTTCCTGGGGGGCAGGAGGCAAGACTAAAAGTTCCAGCCTTCTAATCACAAGGTCAGTTCCCCCAACAATCAGTCCTCATCCTCTGGTCCCACAAGTCACCTCGTTATCATAACAAGAGATACCTTTATCACTCTTATCATAGAGCTGCAGGCCAGGAAGAGGTCAAAGACCAAATGTATTGTTTTCTTATTACAAATCACTATATCACAATTGCGTGTACCCCAGGGTCCCTGCTGTGTCTCTGTATTGTGTGTGCAGTCCTCTCTGCTGTGTACCTGAGATCCCTGCTTCAGGATGTACAGCATTCAGGTGTCCTTTCCGCAGAAGGGATGTGTGTGCTGTTTTCAGTAGCTAGAGGGACACCAGAGAGTGCCTCAAACAATATCCAGCACTTCATAGTAGCTATTATTATTACTCAGTAGAAGCTGATCTACAGGGCTACATTTTGCACTTGAAACAATTAGGTCATCTAGCAATGTTTCATATGACTATCTGTGGAATTTCTAGAAGTACCCCTATCTCTGGCCCAGTGTTCACTGAAGGAAGGAAATGCAAATGACTGATCTGTGTTGAGGTTCAAAAGGCTGGTGCTAAGAACCTTAAAGGAGGCAACCGCAAAGAGTACCTTGTAGCATAAGGCCAGGAAGCAAAGGAGACCCCACTGGGTTAGCCCAGGTGTCTGAAGACCCCCGGGCTCTCTTCCTGCTACCTCTCAAGTGTCTATCTCTACAGCTCAGTGACTCTGGTCTAGGAATCAGAACTCCTAAGGAGAGAGCACTCTCTTCTCTGGCTGCCTCTTACCATGTGTTTTTGGCCTCTTCTTTTTGCCTTGATGGACTGGCTCTAACACACCACGTTTCTGACCTGCTCCCCTCTGCTCTTAAAAATCTAATACATGTCTGTAGTTGAATCTGATTCCTTAATGCTACAGCTGCTTACAGATGTGGGGTGTATCCTGCTCTTTTTAGCTGTACCTTGACTCTGATTAACCTTGACACCACGGATCAACAGGAAGGATCTGGATTCCTCCCACTTGTCGTGGCAAAGTTCAGTCCACCCCTTATATTGTCTCTATCTTATATTAAAATAATTCAGCGTATGGGAAGTTCTTGTAATAGTAGAGTGAAGAGGCCAAAGAAATCCCCCAAAGACAATAATCCTAAAATATGGATAAATAAATTTAAAAGCAACTCTTTAGGGACACAGTGAAATATCTAAAAGAGAGAATCCAGACGTGAGTTTAATCTCAAAAAAAAAATCCACCTGGAAATAGTAAGAGTTGGACATTAGGGGCTCACTGGCCTATAATGGTTTTAAAATATGTCCAGAAATTCTTTGATATTATTTCCTTCAAGAAGTAGAGTTTAATTTCTTTCTCCTTGAATGTGGGCTGGTCTTAGTGACTTATTTCTAAAGAAAAGAATAAAGCAGAAGTAAAGGTGTGGTTTTTGGAAGCCTAAATCAAAAAAAGTACTGCAGGGGAGTCTGGGCGGCTTAGTTAAGCATCCGACTTCGGCTCGGGTCAAGATCACATAGTTCACAAGTTCGAGCCCCGCATCGGGCTCTGTGCTGACAGCCCCGAGCCTGGCACCTGCTTCAGATTCTGTGTCTCCCCCTCTCTCTGCCCCTCCCCTTCTCCTGCTCACACTCTGTCTCTCTCTTTCTCAAAAATACATGAACATTTAAAAAATTTGTTAAAACTCTGTGAGATAATAAATGCTTGTTGTCTAAGCTGTTTATTTGGAAAGATAATTTTTATCCAGCAACAGCCAGCTAATACACTGGCCCAAGGATGCTGCTCAGCCCCTACTGTTACAGCCATGGAAAACAGCAGTGGGAAAACGACATCCTTAGCAGACAAAGGTGTCAGAGATCAGAGTTCAGAAAGCACCTGAAAATTAGAAGGAGAAAACCAAACACGGCAGTACAAGAACTGATAAAAGAGGGAGACCCAAATTCAAGGTATAAATTGCCCAACTCCCTGGCTAACAGCTAACTTACATATGCTTAGGTCAGACCCCTGGTGGCCTGGTGGATAACAGAGGGGCATCTACATTTGAAGCATAGAGATACGTGAAGCAAAATCTGCAAGGTTGGTATTTGTTGTCATTGAGTGCATTCTTGCGTGGCACAAAGCTGAAGCCTGATGGGTGTGTAGTATCAGAATATAGACCCCCAAAGCTGGTAGAGCAACCGGAAATTAGGAAATTGAGAGAAAACTCCTACAAGCAAGGATACCACAGAGAGGATGAGCTCCATTTCTGCCTAAATCCTTGGCCAATTACCAAAAAATTTTGCAAGCACAAGGGAGATGCACAGGAGGCCAGCCTTAAAAACAAACAAACAAACAAACAAATAAACCAGTAGTGGGAAGGCATAAGAACAGTGCATAGATATCAGGATCTACATACCATAGAGGAGAAAAAGCTTTGACGATGAATCCAGGCATGTTAATTGTATACTAGAAAAAAATAATAATCTTCAGAAGAATAGGAGATAGAGTCACTATAACATATTATCTATGATATCCAGTTTTCAACCAGAAATCCATAGACATGTCAAGAGACAAGCAGATGTGACTCATGTGACTCATGCTGAGGGAAAAAAAAAGGCAAGCAGTAGAAATGATGCCGGGTGAATCCAGATGTTGAATTTATCAATGCAGATAATGTAAACATGTTCAAAGGCTTTTAAAAAATATCTTCAAAAACTGTAGAAAAATAAGTGTTAGTAAGTAAATAGATAAGGAATCTCAACAGAAACAGAGAAAAGTTTCAAAAGGGAAACTCTAGAGCTGAAATAACTTACTAGATGAGCTCAATACCAGATTGGAGCTGTTGGAGGAAAGAATTCATAAACTTGTAAATAAATCGTGCAATCCGAAAACAGGGAGGAAAACAATACCAAATGATAATAAACAGAACCTCAGAGACCTGTGAGCAACATGAAACAGTCCAAAAAGTATAACTGTAATCCCAGAAAAAAATTATAGAAAAAGGAGAATTGAAAAATATTTAAAGAAACAATGGGCAAAACCTACCCAAATTTGTAGTAAAACATAATTTACAGAACCAAGAAATTTGACAAACTCTGGGGTGCCTGGGTGGCTCAGTTGGTTGAACCCCTCTTTTTTTTTTTTAATATTTTATTTATTTCTAGGAGAGAGAGAGAGACAGCGTGAGCAGGGGAGGGTCAGAGAGAGAGGGAGTCACAGACTGAACAGGCTCCAGGCTCTGAGCTGGCAGTCAGCACAGAGCCCGATGCGGGGCTCGAACCCACGAACCGCGAGATCATGACCTAAGCGAAAGTCGGATGCTTAACCGACTAAGCCACTCAGGCGCCCCAATTGAATCTCTGACTCTTGATCTCAGCTTGGGTCATGGTCTCACGGTTCATGGGTTCAAGCCCTGCATCCAGCTCTACACTGACAGTGCAGAACCAGCTTGGCATTCTCTCTCTTTCCCTCTCTCTGACTCTCCTCACCATCTTTCTCTCTCTCTCAAAATAAATAAATAAACTTTAAATATGAAGAAATTCAGGGGCACCTGGGTGGCTTAGTCAGTTGGGCGCCTGACTTAAGTTCAGGACATGATCTCATGGTCCATGAGTTCAGGCCCCGTGTCGGGCTCTGTGCTGACAGCTCAGAGCCTGGAGCCTGCTTCCAATTCTGTGTCTCCTCCTCTCTCTGCCCCTGCCCTGCTCACACTCTCTCTGTCTCTCTCTCTCCCCCTCTCAAAAATCAACATTAAAAGAGTTAAAAAAAAAAAATAAAGAAATTCAACAGACTCCAAGCAGAAAAACACAAAAAAACCTGCTCCTTAGACACGCCATAGTCAATCAGCTGAAAGCCTAAGACAAGAAGAAAATCTCGAAAGCAATGAGAGAAAAAAGAGAGAGAGAGACATAACTGACTTAGCTCTGGTTGCTATAACAAAATCCCGTAGACCGGGGGCTTAAATAACAAATGTTTATTTCTCACGGTTTGAGAGGGTCCAAGATCAAGGCACTGAATGATTAATTTCTGATGAGAACCTTCTTCCTGGTCTGCAGACAAGCACCTTCTTGCTGTATCTTCACAAGACAGAGACAGAGAGGGCCCTGGCCTTATAAGGGCACTCGTCCCATCACAGGGACCCACTTTCCTCGCTTCATCTAAACCTAATTTACCTCCCAAAGGCCTCACCTCCGCATACTATCATATTGAGGATTAGGGCTTCAACATTGAGTGGGAGGCACACGTTCAGTCCATAACAAACATGCTTCAGACAGGAATACAAATACGGAATATGATTAACAATTTACTTCTGAGAAATTACAGAAACCATTAGAACAACATATTCAAAGTGCTAAAGGACAGAACAAAAACTGCCAACCAAGAATTCCTGATTTCTAAAGCTATCCTTCAAAACAGAAGGGGAAATTAAGATATTTTCTGATAAAAACTGCATGAGTTCATTACCAGAGGACATGGAATGCTAAAGAAGTTTCTTCCACTTGAAAGGAAATAACATTGGATAGCAACTCCCAAAAAATGGTACTTAGGTGACTAAATAAAAAAGAACTTTTTTCTCCTTTTAATCTCTTTAGCAGACATATGATTGTTTAAAGCAAAAAGTATAGCTTTGTACTGATGGTTTCTACTGTATATAGATGTAGTGTGCATGTGTTATACATCAATAATAGCACTAAAAAAAGGGGAGGAATGAAGATATACCATTGTAGGTTTCTTATATTTAACCTGAAATAATATTTAATATAAGTAGATTGCATTAAGTTTAAGATGCATATTATAAACCCTAGAGCAAAAGTTGTTTTAAAATACAGAGGTACAGCTAAAATGTCAACAGAATTAAAGTAATAAAAAATATTTTTAATTAGCATGGGAAAAAGAACAGAAAAAGAGATGAGAGAAGTAAAAAACAGATAGTAAATTGCAAGCCTAAATATAACCACATCAATAATTATATTAAATGAAATATAGAGAGACCACACCTTCCAATCAAATGGCAGAGATGGCCAGACTGAAATTTTTAATAATATGCTCTGATATAAATAGAATGAAAGTCAAAGGCTGGAAAAATATACCGTGAAAATATTAGGCATAAGAAAGCTAAAGTGGGTATATCAACATAGGAGAAAATAAACCTCAAGACAAAGAGGATCAATAAAGCCAAAGGGGGTTGGGGTTGGGGGAAATGGGTGAAGGGGAACAAAAGGTACAAACTTCTGGTTATAAGATAAATAAGTCCTGGGATATAATGTATGGCATAGTGACCATAGTTAACAATACTGTATTTTATATTGGAAAGTTGTTAAGGGAGTGGATCTTAAAAGTGTTCATCACAAAAGAAAATTGTAACTATGTGTGGTGATGAATGTTAATGAAACTTATTGTGGTAATTACTTTGCAATAAATACATATACCCAAATCATTATGCTAGTACCTAAAACTAGTACGATGTTATAAGTTAATTATATCTTAATGAAAAACCCATTTTTAAAAAAGAATTAACATTTAAAGGAGAGTTAATACCTATTCTTCTTAAACTATTCCCAAATAAAGAAACGGAAGGAAAACCTCCAAATTCATTCCATGAGGCCAGGATTATCCTGATAGCAAAACCAGATAAAGATGACACTAAGAAAAAAGAAAAATATAGGCCAATATCCCTGATGAACATAAATGCAAAAGTTCTCAATAAAATACTAGCAAACTGAATTCCACAATACATAAAAAAAATCCTTCACCATGATCAAGTGGGATTTTTTCCTGGGTTGCAAGTGTAACTCAATATTTGCAAATCAATCAATGTGATACATCACATCAATAAGAGAAAGGATAAGAACCATATGATCATTTCAATAGACACAGAAAAAGCATTTGACAGAGTATGACGTCCATTCATGATAAAAACCCTCCACAAAATAGGTTTAGAGGGAACATATCTCAACATAATAAAGGCCATCTGTGAAAAACCCACAGCTAACATCATCCTTAATCGGGAAAAACTGAGAGCTTCTCCCCTAAGGTTAGGAATAAGACAAGAATGTCCACTCTTACCACTTGTATTCAATAGAGTACTGGAAGTCATAGTCTCAGCAATCAGACAACAAAAGGAAATGAAAGGTATCCAAATTGGTAAGGAGGCAGTTCAATTTCCACTATTTGCAGATAACATAATATTATATGAAGAGAACCCTAAAGCCTCCACTAAAATCTGTGTGAACTGATAAATGAATTCAGTAAGGTCACAGGATACAAAATCAGTCTATAGAAATCTATTGCATTTCTATATACCAATAATGAAGCAGTAGAAAGAGAAATTAAGAAAACAAGCCCACTCACAATTGCACCCAAAATAATAAGACATCTAGTAATAAACCTAATCAAAGAGGTGAAAGACCTGTATTCTGAAAACTATAGAACACTGATGAAAGGAATTAAAGACAATACAAAGAAATGGAAAGACATTCCATGCTCATGGATTGGAAGAACAAATATTGTTAAAATGTCTCTACTACCCAAAGCAATTTACACATTTAATGCAATCCCTATCAAAATAACTCCAGCATTTTTCACAGAGCTAGGACAAACAACCTTAAAATTTGGGTGGACCCACAAAAGACCCCAAATAGGCAAAGCAATCTTGAAAAAGAAAAACAAAGCCGGAGGCATCACAATTCCAGACCTCAAGTTCTATTTCAAAGCTGTAGTCATCAAAACAGTATGGTACTGGCACAAAAATTGACACATAGATCAATAGACCAGAATAGAAAGTCCAGAAATAAACCCGCAATTAAATGATCGATTCATCTTCGACAAAGCAGGAAAAAATGTCCAATGGGAAAAAGTCTCTTCAACAAATGGTGTTGGGAAAAGTGGACAGCAGCATGCAAAAGAATGATACTGGACCACTTTTTCATACTGCACACGAAAATAAATTCAAATTAGATGAAAGACCTAAATATGAGACCCAAAACTACAAAAATCCTAGAAGAGAACACAGGCAGTAACTTCTTTGACATCGCTCACAACTTCTTTCAAGATGTGTCTCCTGAATCAAGGGAAACAAAAGCAAAAATATACTACTGGGACTACAACAAAATAAAAACCTTCTGCACAGCAAAGGGAACAACCAATAAAACTAAAAGCCAGCCTATGGAATGGGAGAAGATAGGTACAGATGACATATCCAATAAAGGGCTAGTATCCAAAATATATAAAGAACTTATAAAACCTAACACCCCCAAAACAAATAATCCAATAATGGGCAGACGACATAAGCAGACATTTATCCAAAGACATCCAGACATACGACATATGTCAAAAACATATATCTTTTCACACATATGAAAAGATGCCCATCATCATTTATCATCAGGGAAATGCAAATCAAAACTACGATGAGATGTCAACTCATGCCTGTCACAATGGCTAAAATTAACAACACAAGAAACAACAGGTGTTGGTGAGGATGTAGAGAAAAAGGAACACTCATGCACTGTTATGGGAATGCAAACTGGTGTGGCCACTGTGGAGAAGAGTATGGAGGTTCCTCAAAAATTTTAAAAATAGAACTACCCTAAGATCCAGCAATCACACTACTGGATATTTATCCAAAGAGTACAAGAACACTAACTCAAAGGGATACACACACCTGTATGTTTATAGCAGCAATATTGACAATAGCCAAGATATCAAAGCAGCCAAATGTCCATTGATAGATGAATGGATAGAGAAAATGTGATGTATATATATATATATCAAAATACTATTCAGCCAGAAAAAGGAATGAAATCTTGCCATTTGCAATGACATGGATGGAGCTAGAGAGTATCATGCTAAGAGAAATAAGTCAATCAGATAAAGACAAATACTGTATGTTTCACTCATATGTGGACTTTAAGACACAAAACAAACAAGCCAAGGGAAAAAATAAGAGAGAGAGAGAGCGAGAGAAAGACACAGAAAGAAGCAGACTCTTAATTATCGAGAACAATTCCCCAAAGGGAAGGGGGTGGGGGATGGGTGAAATAGTTGCTGGGGATCAAGGAGTGCACTTGTCATATATATGGAAATGTTGACACATGGGTGATATGTGGAAGTGTTGAATTACTATATCGTACACCTGAAACGAATGCACCACTGTATGTTAACTGATTGGAATTAAAATAAAAACTTCTAATAAATTTTTTAGAGAACTAATATGTCTAATAAATCTTCATTTTTAAGGAATATATAAAAATTATAAATATATATGAGCCTAAAAATCAAAAGATTGACTGCAGAGTGGTATGAGGGAATATTCTGAAGTGAAAGATACGTTGTATATTATGACTTTGGTGGTGGCTATTCTACTATATACACTTGTCAAAACTTATCCAATTGTTCACTTAAAATTCATAAATGTTAATCAATAGAATTTATACCTTAATGAAAAATAATGAAATTGAAAGCAAAAAAATCTTCAGTATAAACACCATGATATATATATGGGCATGTACGTTAGTCTTGAATGTACACATCAGGGCCAGTTAGTGTTCATTTGGAGTATCCTAATCAGAAATCCATGCTCCAGGGAGGATTGGTGTTTGAAGGACCCTAATCAAGAATCTACACCCCTTACATGACTACAGCAAGTGCTTTTAAAATCTTACTCAAATATGCACCCAAATGTTCATTATTTAGGAAGAGAGTTGTTGGAAATAAATAATTTTATAGAGAAACTAATCATGTTCAAGAAAGATTAAACAGGTGTCTCTGTCCTGACCTTAACAAGGTATAAGAATTTGACAGACCCGTCCATGTAATGCTTGTGAAGACCTCCCCAAGTACATTGGTTCCCCAGTGAAGAGAGAACTCTGTCACTGTTCATTCCAGCTAGAAAACTGGCTAATCACGCCACCAGAATATTCGCTGCATCCTCTTCGGGTTGAACCTTTCACACCAAGTGTTTGTTGGAACATGTAGAAGGACAGAGAATGCAGTACTATGATGCTGGTTTTGCCTGCTTCCTAATGAATATCTGCATTGGTTGTGGAATTCAGGCTGAGGCTTGAGACCACCATTATATACCAGCTAATAGTGAAGATCACGTGCGGGAGGTATATTCTCCCCTCCACATCCAACGGTCAGAAACTGATGATATTGTGGATACTGAGAGAAGCCTAAATCGGCATCCCACTTGGTCCAGAAAAAGACCTTGGATTCCTTCTGTGCCACTACAACTCAGAGTGAAAGTTGAAAATAGGTAAGTTTCTCACATCAAACAAGTTCCTAGATCTAAGCTTTCCATTCAATTTCTCCGGCGTCTCTGGCAAAAGCCTCTTTTCTTCAGGCTCCGGCTCACAAAGGCAACTCACATAGGCAGTTTAAGGGAACAATTAATATTGTGATCTTAGATATTTGTCAATGATTACAATGTTAAACTCTGCACGAAATCCTTTAGGAATCATGTTGAAGGAGGACTGACCAAAAGAGTGATTACTTTTGATCATGGTTGCATGTTTTGTAAATAGAACATTTTATTGGAACCTAGCCACGTCTGTTCGCTTCTGTGTTGTCGGTGGCTACTTTGGTGCTTATAATGGCAGATCTGAGTAGCTGAGACAGGACAGACAGCATACAGCCTGCAAAACCAAAAATATTTTCCATCTGGCCCTTCACAGAAGTTAACCAACCCATGCTCTAGAACGGTGTCACTTCTAAATCAGTAATTGTCACACGTGGCTCTGTAAGAATTACCATTAATTTCTGTGTTTATATTGATTAATTCTTCCATTTTAATTCTTTTTTCTTGCCATTTTTTTCTGAAAATTTTAATGCTTTGTCCATTTATTCCAAGATTTTTCTCTCTTAGTTTGATTTTCTCATTTTTAAACAACGACAGCTAAGGCTTAAATTTTCTTCTGCATGGGGCGCCTGGATGGCTCAGTCGGTTAAGCGTCTGGGTTCGAGCCCTGCGTAGGGCCCTGTGCTGACAGCCAGCTCAGAGCCTGGAGACTGTTTCGGATTCTGTGTCTACCTCCCTCTCTGCCCCTCCCCTGCTCATGCTTTCTCTCTCTCTCTCAGAAATAAATAAAACATTAAAAAATAAAAGCAAATTTTCTTCCACAAACCACTTCAGTTATGTTCTATATCTCTGAATGTATATTGTTCTCATTCTTGTTCATTTCTAAATAAATTTAAATGTATTTTAATAAATTTGTCTTAATTCCTTCTTTAGCTTAAGATTTATTTTAAAAGGTGAAGACTCCAATTAGATAGAAGCAGTTTTTGTGATCTTTTCATCACTGATTTGTTATTTCAGTACATTTGAGTCAGAAAATTTGGCCTGTATGATTTTTGCTTTTGGAGATTTGTAGATCTTTGTATCCCAACATGTGGAGATATATAATTTGTTAAATTATGTTATTCAAACCCTTTATTGTCTTACATATTTTGTCTATTAAAATAAATTGCCATTTTATGAGAAATATGTGTGTTTTAGTCCATTTGGGCTGCTATAAAAAAAAAACATACCATAGACTAATTGGTCTAAAAAATGAATACTTTTTTTCTCACAGTTCTGGAAGTTGGGAAGTTCAAGATCAAGGCGCTAGCAGATTCAATGTTTGGTGAGGGCCCACTTCCTGGCTCATAGATGGCTGTTATGATATTGTGATATTACAGATATATATGGGGTGTCTGGGTGGCTGAGTTGGTTGAACATTCGACTCCTGATTTTGGCTCAGGTCATGATCCCAGGGTCATGGGATTGGGTCCCCCATTGGTCTCCATGCTGAGGGTGGAGCCTGCTTAAGATTCTCTCTTTCTCTCCCTCCCCTCTGCCCCTCTCCCCTGTTCCTGCATTCTCTCTCTTTCTAAAATATATCTCTAAAAACCCACCTATATATATGTATATATACATATATATGTATATATATATATATATGTATATGCATGTATGTATATGTATATATGGAGAGAGCACGAGCAGGGGAGGGGCAGAGGGAGAGAGGCAGAGGCAGATACAGAATCTGAAACAGGCTCCAGGCTCTGAGCTGTCAGCACAGAGGCCCACACGGGGCTCGAACTCAGAACGGCGAGATCATGGCCTGAGCTAAAGTCGGATGTTTAACTGACTGAGCCACCCAGGCACCCTGGAGCATCTTTTTTTTTCTAATGAGGTGAATCTTGGTGGGCTCCTGGATGGGGACAGGCCACCAGATACACCAAGCCATGATTAGAACCTTGGCCTTCCACCTGTAATCCCCATCCTCCAGGGAGGGGAGAGAGGCTAGAGACTGATGTAATAATCAGTCATGCCTAGCAGATGACGCCTCAGTAAAAATCCCTAAAGCATCGAATTCAGAGAGCTTCTTGGTCGGTAAACACATCAAGTTCCGTGAGGATGGTGCCCCTGGAGAAGGCATGGAAACTCCATGCACCAACCCCTCATACCTTGTCTTATGCATTTCTTCCATCTGGCTCTTCCGGAATTGCATCCTCTTATAATAAACTGGTAAGTTAGTAAGTAAATTGTTTTCCAGAGTTCTGTGAGCCTTTGTAATAAATTATCAAACCCGGGGAGGAAGCTGTGAGAGTCTCCCATTCATAGCAAGATGGTCAGAAGCACCAGAGGCCCAGATTTGCCATTGGCATCTGAAGTAGGGGGCAGTGTTGTGGAACTGAGCCCCTAACTTGTGGGATCTGACACCAACTCCAGATAATGTCCGACTGAGTTGAACTGTTAAGACATTCAGTTGGTGTCCACAGCGAATTGGATAATTTCTTGGTGTGGAGGGAGAAAAAAAAAAAAAAGTCAGACATTTGGTACCTAGAAATGTGAGTGTGGCAGTAGTAGAGACTAAAGGAATAGAGGTTTTTCCTTTCAGCCATTTTCTCACTGTGTCCTCACATGGTACAAAGGGGAAAGGAACTCTCCGGAGTCTCTTTAGTGAGGGTACTAATCCCATTCATGAGAGCCTCACCCTCACAACCTAATCACCGCACAAAGGCCTCACTCCAACTACTATCATATTGCAGGTTAGAATGTCAACATATGGGGGCGCCTGGGTGGCTTAGTCGGTTAAGTGTCTGACTTTCGCTTAGGTCATGATCTCGCTGTTCGTGGGTTTGAGCCCCGCGTGGGGCTCTGTGCTGACTGCCATCTCAGAGCCTGGAGCCTGTTTCAGTCTGTGACTCCCTCTCTCTCTTGCCCTCCACTGCTCATGCTGTCTCTCTCTCTCCTAGAAATAAATAAAACATTTAAAAAAAAAAGTTAAAAAAAATAAATAAATTATAAAAAAAAAAAAAGAATGTCAACATATGGATTTGGGGGGTGGGGGATGAACATTTAGTTTAGAGTCCTGCACCGCTGACTCCCAATGCATGTCCTTCTTGCACGCAGAATGCATTCACTCCATCCCAATGGCCCCCAACGCCTTCAGTCATCCCAGCATCAACCCTAAAATTGAAGTCCAAAGTCTCAGCTAAATCTCACCTAAATTGGACATGGGTGACACTTGAGGGAAGTTTCATCCTGAAATGAAATTTCTCTCCAGCTATGAACCTGTGGAACCAAACACACTATGTGCTTCCAAAATCCAGTGGTGGGACAGGCAGAGGATGGACATCCCCATTGCAGAAGGGAAAAATAGGAAAGAAGAAAGAAGTGACGGATCCCAAATAAATAAATAAAAAATTGAATGAGGCAAATTCCACTAGACCTTAAGGCATGAGACTAATCCTCTTTGGCTCAATGCTCTGCCTTCCAGGCCCACTGGAGTGGCAACATCACCCCCATAGCTTAGCAGGACAGCCCCATGGAGGCTCTCCACTGGGTCCAGCGGCTCTCCCCATTGAAGTGCCATCCATATTTCTATCAACATTGTGCTCTGCCTCCACAACCACATTTTCTCCTTCTCTTCCATTTGTCAAGGCTCCCTCTGCCTCACTCTTACAAGGACTCATGTCATTGGAGTTAAGGCCCATCTGGATAATCCAGGATGGTCTCCTCATTTCTTTACGTCTGCAAAGACCCTTTTTCCAAATAAGGTAATATTCACAGGTTCCAGGGATTTGACATGCATATCTCTTGGGAGCCTTTTTTTTTTTTTTTTTTAGCCTACCAAATCCGTTTATGTGTGGTTCAGAGCTCATCCAGAGATTTGGACAGAATTTATAGATAGAATTTGGTGTTCCCCATTCTGGATCTTTCCCCCCTAACTATCCAGAGGTGGAAAGAAGCTAAGAATGGATTCTTCCTTGAACCCCCACAGGAAGAAGAGCACTGCTGGAGTTTCAACTTCTGGCCTCCAGAATTTTAAAGAATAATTGTTTGTTGTTTTAAGCTACAAGTATGTGGTAATTTACTACAACAGCCTCAGAAAATTAATACAACGGGGTATACTTCAAGCAGCTTGGATAAAGCTAAGGGAACTGAACTGAAACTTCACTTGGTTCCTACCACAAGGGAGACTAAATTTGTAGTTTGAGTTCAACCAAGCTAACTAACTGATAAACAAAAATTTACTCTTCTTCAGAGAAAGAAAAACAGAACCCGGAGAATCTCTGACAATAGAACATTCTAAATATCTAGAATACAAGAGATAATTATTCTACATATGAAGATATATGAAAACATGACCAATTTTGGGAAAAGAGACAATCAATGGAAATCAACCCCAAGATTATTCAGATGGTAGAATTAGCCCCCCCCATACACACACAAAATAGTAGCTTTGGGATTACAAAGATACTATTACATAAAAATATGATTTCCATGAGTGAGTAGATATTAAAACACAGAAGAATAATATACAGTTGAAAGGTAAAACAAATGCAAACTTTATAACCAAGGAATAGAGTATCTAACATTTTAAAAACCGTTTAATGGATTTAATGGTACACTGGAAATGACAGTGGTAAGAGCCAGTAAAATTGAAACTATACAATAGAAATTATCCAAAGTGAAGATCATAAAAACAGGGGCACCTGGGTGGCTCAGTTGGTTAAATGTCCAACTTCAGACCAGGTCATGATCTCATGGTTCGTGAGTTTGGGCCCCTTGTAGGGCTCTGTGCTGACAGCTCAGAGCCTGGAGTCTGCTTCACATTCTGTGTCTCCCTCTCTCTCTGCCCTGCCCCTGCTTGTGCGCTCTCTCTCTCTCTCTGTCTCTCCCTCCCTCTCCCTCTCCCTCACCCTCTCCCTCTCCCTCTCTGTCTCTCTCTCAAAAATAAACATTTGAAATAACATTGAAAACATGAACAAAATAGACAAAGTCTTTGAAAAATACACCTTATCAAAACTGACATGAGATGAAACAATAAGAAGAGCCTATATTTTTAAGAAAATTGACTTTAATATCAAAAGACTTTCCGCAAATAGAACCCTAGGCGCAGATGGTTTCTATAGTGAATCCTATCGGGTATTAAAGGCATGAAATCACATCAAATTTACACAAACTATTTCAGAAAATAGAGGAGGAGGGAGCACTTAACTTGTTTTCTGATGCCGGCCCAACCCTGAAGCCAAAACCCGACAAAGACATGACAAAAAAGGGAAACTACAGACTGATAGATACATTTTCATAGTGACCCTGAAAATCATCATGAATTATTTGACCCCTCAGTGTTCTTTTTAAAGTTTATGTATTTATTTTGGTGGGGGAGGCAGAGAGAAGGAGAGAAAGAGAGAGAATCCCAAGCAGTGTAGAGCCAGACACGGGGCTCAAACTCATGAACCGTGAGATCATGACCTGAGCCAAAATTAGGAGCCAGACGCTTAACTGGCTGAACCACCCGGGTGCCCCTGACTCCTCACCATTTTGTGCCAGAAAGTAGCTCCATAGAGCCAGCCCCAGCTCCAATGCTGTCTCCTTACTCTCCCGCTGCCCAGCCCTACCTGGCCAGCAAGGGGCTCACGCATTTGCGTGTCCCAGCACAGTGAAGCCCTACTCCAACAGACATCCCTTGGGTGCCTCGGCACTAAGATTGGGCACAACAGTATTATCTGTCCTCAGGAGGAAAGACCTGGGGAAGAAATCCATGCAAACCTTAAAGAGGGCTTGAGGTTATCTGAGTGGGCAATTCTAAGGTACTGGGCCATCCTCTACATAACCTCAAGCCCAAAGCGGGGGCACCTCTTACCCAGGTATGAGACAGGGCTCTGGGATATTATAGTTATAGTATGAAGGGAACTATAACATTTAAATAAAGGTTGTAAACAAAAAAGATCTCCAAGGAGAGATAGACCGTGGTTCAGGTTGACAAAACTTAATATTTTAAAGATGCCATTTCTTCCTAAATTAACCTATAAATTCAGCGCAATCACAAATATGGTTCCAGCAGATGTTTTATGCCTCTGGACAAACTGATTTTATATTCCTCTTGGAAAATAAAAACACATAAGAATTATTTTTTAAAAAATGGGCAAATAGGAAGAATGAGAGGTTGCTCTGTCAGATTTTAAAATATGCTATAATGTACCAATAGGCTATAGTAAGGAAAATGGACAAATTGATCAATGAGATAGAATAGAGAGCCAGGACCTTTAATAGATGAAAAAAGTGGCACAATTTACTGCACATTAGGAAAAAATGTAGTTCCTATTCTAATTGATATCATACCAAAAAAATAAATTCCAGATGGATTAAAGAGCCAAATGTCAGTAGTACAATTAAAGACTATAGCAGGTTTTCAAAAGAAAATATAAGAAGATATTTTTATCGTAGGGTGGGGAAGATCAATTAGCACGCTTCAAATGAAGTATCCATACAGGAAAGGAATAAACATTTAAATGATGCCATGAAGAAATTTTATAATCAATTATACGATTTAAGTATGTCATGAATTAATAAGTTTGTGAACTAAGAGAACAAAGAAAGTGACAGGCTGGGAGAAGTGTTTGCCACATACAGGACAAAGAATTTGTATCCAAGCTTCACGGGTGAAAAAAAATCTTTTAAGGAAAAAGCAAAGAATCTGTGATGAAGAAGACATTGGAAATGATGCGGTTACACCATTCCGAGAAGAAGAAATTTAAATGACAATTGCAAATATGAAAACGCATACCGTCGGGAGGCAAGATGGCGGAGAAGTAAGGAGCTCCGTACTTGCACTCGCGCCCATACATCACACAGAAAAGATCTGAAGCCATTAGAAACCATACAAAACCTGAGAGACTCGGAGAAAAAGGACGCAGAATCCACTGAGAAAGCCTTCTAACGTGAGTGCGAACCGGGGAAGGTAAAATCGGGCCGGGATCGGAGCCTCCAGGGTGGGAGGCGATCCCCCTCTACCCTCTACGGGGAGTGAGAGGGGAAAAGGAGAGAGTCCGAGACAGAAAAATCTCCGCTCGGTGCATAGAAAGACCGTACTTGCCAAATACCTGCACACCAGGTCCCCTCGCGACAACTGGTCCCGGGGGAGGCTGAGCACACAAACTGCTTCTTTGCGCCGCTCCTGGAGGTTGGGTTTTAAAGCAGCGCGGGCGCGCCTGCCGCCATTGTAGCTCCAGGGCAGCTGGGACCCCTGAAGGAGACGCGCAGACACCGGGCGTCCGCGCTCCTGGCTGGCTGGAACTCGAGAGGGAAGGCAAAAAGCTAAAAACTGGGAAATTTGCCTGCGAGTTCGTACTTCGGGTGACGAGCCATAGAGAGACCCGGTTTTCCTCACTCCAGCGGTGGCGCGCCTGCCGCCATTGTAGCTCCAGCGCTGCTGGGACCCCTGAAGGAGACGCACAGACACCGGGCGTCCGCGCTCCTGGCTGGCTGGAACTCGAGAGGGAAGGCAAAGAGCTAAAAACTGGGAAATTTGCCTGTGAGTTCGTGTTTCAGGTGACGAGCCATAGAGAGACCCGGTTTTCCTCACTCCAGCGGGCTCAGGCTACGCGGACCCGGCAGGCAAGCCCCCGCGCATGCGCACCAGAGCCGACCAGAGAAGGAAGCAGCGATCCTGACTCCGCCCCCAGAGCTCAGCAGGGAGCCTGGAATAGCCCGAGGGGGTTGTCTGGGACGCTGTGTCTAAGGCAACTTCAGCGGGGCGCGGGCTGGGATTTGGAGATTGGAACTGGCCTGGGTTGAAGAGTGCAACCAACTTCGGCTGCGTCCCCGGAACGGGGAGTTGACATGCCAAAAAAAAAAAAAAAGCGAGCTGCAGCGCGGGGTTCAAGAAGGGACTGGAGCACCGTCACTCTCCTCCCCACAACCGCCAAGGCAGAACCCCCGCCTGAGGCATCGGATCACGCCACGCCCATCCCTGCCTGAGAGGTGCCCTCCTCCCTTTTTTTTTTTCTTTTTCCCTTTTTTTTTTTTTTTCTTCTTTTTTTTTCCCCTTTCTTTTCTCTTTTTTTCTTCTTCTTTCTCTTTTCTCGCTTTTTTCCCCAAAACACTGACCTGATTAACTCTGGTTGCCAGCTTGCTTAAACAATCACAAGTCCATTCTGTAAATGTAAATTCTACACCTACCAACTTTTTCAGCTATTTCTCTCAGGAGTAATTAGACTATATAGTTTCTCTGGATAATTCCAACATCCTTCTCTCACCTATCCAACCACATTCTACCCTTTACCTCTTTGAAAAAAGTTTCTTATCCCTTCTGCCTGTTCATTCTATTTCCAAATCTGCCTTGTCTCGCCCTGCCTTCTCTCTTTTTCTCTATGCTCTTCAACCAGCACTGCATACACACGGCTATTTAACTGTAGCTGGGAAATCCAGGTATATGCTTTAAACCGTTCTTTGTCCATCGGTTTTCTTCTTTTTTCCTTTTCTTTTCCCCTTTTTGACCCTTTTATGTATTTTATGCTCCCTATTATTCGCCCTCCCTCCTCCGTCTTTTCTATTAACTTTTTCGTTTTCCCTCTCACTTTGCATGTTAGTTGAATCAGCCTGTGCGTTTGTGTGCTCCTGCTCCCTGTGTGTTTGTCTGTCTGTTTTCTTTTCCAGGGCTACCTCAAGAAACAAGCTAGAGTACACAAGGGGAAGAGTCCCAAATATCACTACGAATAGGAAAATAAAATAACTAAGGTCGCAACAAGAGTGACCGAGGGATACCATTCAAAAAACAATCTCTGAAAGGATAGGCCCTGGAAAGTCAAAGAGTTTCTTGGATATAGCAGTGCTCATAGAAACAGAGAGCATAACAGGTCTTTAAAACCAACAAGAGCCGGAAAGCTAACTAAAATGACGAAACGAAAGAGCTCTCCTCCAAAGAAACTCCAAGAAGAAATGACAGCTAATGAACTGCTCAAAACAGATATCAGCAGCATAAGTGAACAAGATTTTAGAATAATAATGGTGAAATTAATAGCAGGGCTTGAAAAAAACATAGGCGACATCAAAGAAACTATGGCTACAGACAGAATGGAAAATAAAAATAGGCATGAAGAATTTAAAAATGCGATAAATGAGATCCATAATAAATTAGAGGCCTCCAATGCACGGCTTGAAGAGGCAGAAAGGAGAATAAGTGATTTAGAAGACACCATTATAGAAAAACAAGAAGCTGACAAAAAAAGAGACAAACTGATCCAGGAACAGGAAAGAAGAATTCGAGAGCTCAGCGACACAGTCAAACGCAACAATATCCGTATCATAGGAATCCCAGAAGAGGAAGAGAGAGGGAAAGGTGCTGAAGGAGTCCTGGAACAAATTATAGCAGAGAACTTCCCCGACTTGGGGAAGGAAGTCAATGTGGAAATACAAGAGGCTCAGAGGACTCCTCTCAGACGTAACTTGAATCGATCTTCTGCATGACATATCATCGTAAAAATGGCAAAATACAAGGACAAAGAGAGAATTTTGAAAGCAGCTAGGGAGAAAAGGGCCCTCACATACAAAGGGAAACCCATCAGAGTGGTGACAGACCTATCTACTGAAACGTGGCAGGCCAGAAAGGAATGGCAAGAGATCTTCAATGTGATGAACAGTAAAAATATGCAGCCAAGAATCCTCTATCCAGCAAGCCTGTCATTCAAAATAGAAGGAGAGATAAAAACCTTTCCAAATAAACAGAAATTGAAAGAATTTGTCACCACTAAGCCAGCACTACAAGAAATCCTGAAGGGGATGCTCTGAAGGAAGGTTGCAAGGAACAAAGATACCAGAGACACCACCACAAACATGAACCCTACAAAAGATACAAAGACTCTAAACCACATATTTCAATAATAACACTGAATGTAAATGGGCTGAATGCTCTAATCAAAAGACATAGGGTAGCAGAATGGATTAAAAAACAAAATCCATCTATATGCTGTCTACAAGAAACTCATTTTAGGCGGGAAGATACCTTCAGATTAAAAGTAAGGGGATGGAGAAATATATATCATGCTACAGGAAATCAAAAGAAAGCCGGAGTAGCGATACTTATATCAGACAAACTGGACTTTAAATTAAAGACAATCACAAGAGATGAAGAAGGGCACTACATAATAATTACAGGGTCCATCATCAGGAAGAACTAACAATCATAAATGTCTACGCACCGAATATGGGAGCACCTAAATATCTAAAACAATTAATCACAAATAGAAACAAGCTTCTAGATAAGAATGTGCTAATAGCAGGGGACTTTAATACTCCGCTTACAGCAACGGATAGGTTAACCAGACAGAAAATCACGAAAGAAATAATGGACTTGAAAGATACATTGGACCAGATGGACCTGATGGATATATTTAGAACTTTACATCCTGAGGCCAGGGAATTTACTTTCATCTCAAGTGCACATGGCACATTCTCCAAGATAGATCACATACTGGGACATGAAGCAGCCCTCAATAAATATTAAAGAATAAAGATCATACCATGCACACTGTCAGATCACAATGCTTTGAAACTTGAAATCAATTACAGGAAGAAGTCTGGAAAACTTCCAAAAACATGGAGGTTAAAGAACACCCTTCTAAAGAATGAATGGGCCAATCAGGCAATTAGAGATGAAATTAAATAATATATGGAAACAAATGAAAATGAAAACACAACAATTGAAAATCTATGGGATGCGGCAAAGGCAGTCCTAAGAGGAAAGTACATTGCTCTCCAGGCCTATTTCAAGAGATTAGAAAAAGCGCAAGTCCAAAATCTAACAGCTCACCTAAAGGAACGAGAGGCAGAGCAACAAGAACGCCCTAAACCCAGTAGAAGAAGAGAAATAGTAAAAATTAGAGCCAAAATAAACAACATAGAGACCAAAGAAACAATTGAACAGATCAATGAAACCAAGAGTTGGTTTTTTGAAAAGGTAAACAAAATTGACAAACCTCTAGCCAGACTTATCCAAAAGAAAAGAGAGAGCACACAAATAGACAAAATTATGAATGAAAATGGACTTATTACAACGAACCCCTCAGAAATACAAGCAATTATCAGGGAATACTATGAAAAATTATATGCCAACAAATTGGACAACTTAGAAGAAATGGACACATTCCTAAACACACTCTCACTACCAAAATTCACACGGGAAGAAATAGAAAACCTGAACAGACCCATAACGAGTGAAGAAATTGAATCAGTGATCAAAAATCTCCCAACAAATAAGAGCCCTGGACCTGATGGCTTCCCTGGGGAATTCTACCAGACATTAAAAACAGAATTAATCCCAATTCTTCTCAAGTTATTCCAAAAAATAGAAAGCGAAGGAAAACTCCCGGATTCATTTTATGAAGCCAGCATCACACTGATTCCCAAGCCAGACAGAGATCCAGCAAAAAAAGAGAACTACAGGCCAATATCCTTGATGAATACGGATGCAAAAATCCTCAACAAGATCCTTGCAAATCGAATACAGCAGCACATAAAAAGAATTATCCACGAAGACCAAGTGGGATTCATTCCTGGGTTACAGGGCTGGTTCAACATTCGCAAATCAATCAATGTGATACATCATATCAATAAAAGAAAAGATAAAAACCATATGATCCTGTCAATAGATGCAGAAAAGGCATTTGACAAAATACAGCATCCCTTCTTAATAAAGACTCTCGAGAAAGTTGGGATAGAAGGAACCTTCTTAAACATCATCAAAGCCATCTGAGAAGCCTTCAGCTAACATCATCCTCAACGGGAAAAAACTCAGAGCTTTCCCCCTGAGATCAGGAACACGACAGGGATGTCCACTCTCACCACTGTTGTTTAACATAGTGCTGGAAGTCCTAGCATCGGCCATCAGACAACAAAAGGAAATCAAAGGCATCAGAATTGGCAAAGAGGAAGTCAAACTTTCACTCTTTGCAGATGACATGATACTCTACAAAAAAACCCAGACAGACTCCACCAGAAGCCTACTAGAACTGATCCAAGAATTCAGCCAAGTTGCAGGGTACAAAATCAACGTACAGAAATCGGTTGCATTTTATACACCAACAATGAAGCAACAGAAAGAGAAATCAAGAAGCTGATCCCATTCACAATTGCACGAAAAACCATAAAATACCTCGGAATAAACCTAACCAAGGATACAAGAATCTGTATGATGAAAACTATAGAAAACTTATGAAAGAAATTGAAGAAGACACAAAGAAATGGAAAAACATTCCATGCTCGTGCATAGGAAGAATAAATATAGTTAAGATGTCATTACTACCTAAGGCACTCTACACATTCAATGCAATTCCAATCAAAATTGCACCAACATACTTCTCAAAACTAGAACAAACTATCCAAAAATTTGTATGGAACCACAAAAGACCCCGAATAGCCAAAGTAATCCTGAAAAATAAAACCAAAACGGGAGGATCACCATCCCAGACTTTAGCCTCTACTACAAAGCTGTCATCATCAAGACAGTATGGTATTGGCACAAAAACAGACACATAGACCAATGGAACAGAATTGAGAACTCAGAAGTGGACCCAAAAGTATACAGCCAACTAATCTTTGACAAAGCAGGAAAGAATATCCGATGGAAAAAAGACAGCCTTTTTAACAGATGGTGTTGGGAGAACTGAACAGCAACATGCAGAAGAATGAAACTAGATCAATTTCTCACACCATACACCAAAATAAACTCAAAATGGATAAAGGACCTGCATGTGAGACAGGAAACCATCAAAACCCTAGAGGAGAAAGCAGGAAACAACCTCCTTGACCTCCACCGCAGCAACTTCTCACTTGACACATCCCAAAAGCAAGGGAATCAAGAGCAAAAATCAACTGTTGGGACCTCATCAAGATTAAAAGCTTCTGCACAGCAAAGGAAACAACCCAGAAAATTAATAGGCAACCAACGGAATGGGAAAAGATAGTTGCAAATGACATATCAGATAAAGGGTTGATATCCAGAATCTACAAGGAACTCACCAAACTACACACCCGAAAAACAAACAGCCCAGTGAAGAAATGGGCAGAAGATATGAACAGACACTTCTCCAAGAGGACATCCAGATGGCCAACAGACACATGAAACGATGCTCAGCATCCCTCCTCATCAGGGAAATACAAATCAAAACCACACTGAGATACCACCTCACGCCAGTCAGAGTGGCTAAAATGAGCCAATCAGAGAACTCTAGATGCTGGCGAGGATGTGGAGAAACGGGCACCCTCCTACACTATTGGTGGGAATGTAAACTGGTACAGCCCCTCTGGAAAACAGTGTGGAGGTTCCTCAGGAAACTAACAATAGAACTCCCTATGACCCAGCAATAGCACTGCTAGGAATTTACCCAAGGGATACAGAAATGTTGATGCATAGGAGCACATGTACCCCAATGTTCATAGCAGCACTCTCCACGATAGCTAAAACCTGGAAAGGGCCTAAGTGTCCATCAACAGATGAATGGATCAAGAAGATGTGGTTTATCTATACCATGGAATACTACATGGCAATGAGAAACAATGAAATCTGGCCATGTGTAGCAACGTGGATGGACCTTGAGGGTGTTATGCTGAGCGAAATAAGTCAGGCAGAGAAAGACAAATATCATATGTGTGCACGTATAGGAGGATTAGGAGGAGCTTAACAGAGGACCAAGGGGGAGAAGAAGGGCGGAAATGGTGGGGGAAAGGGGAGAGGCAAACCATGAGAGACTCTTGAATGCTGACAAAAACTGAGGACTGGTGGATGTGGGGGGGAGGAGGGGTGGGCATGGAGGAGGGCACTTGTGAGGATGAGCACTGGGTGTTATGTGGAAACTAATTTGACAATAAACTATTTGTAAAAAAAAAAGAAAAAAAAGAAAACGCATACCATCTCAGGAGTTACCAGAGAAAGCAATATCAAAACAATAATTTTTATTTTTTTGTCAAGTGGATTCGTGACATTTTCCACTTTTGCTGGAATCCTGCAGAATAACATGACCTGTTCGAAAAGAAATTTCTCAGTGGCTACCAAAATATAAAATATGCATACTTTTGGACCCAGCACATGCCTGCCTACAGAGAAACAAGGACAAAGATGTTTACTGCTGCGTTATTTTTAGCTGCAAAAAAGAGGGAAACGGTCCAAGTGCCCATCAATTGCGAAATAACCGTATATCTATATTACGCAGTGGTTAAAAGAAATGAAGTAGATCTGTGCACACTGACATGGGAAGGTCTCCGAGGCATGTTGTTTAGTGAGAGAAAAAGGGCTAAATAGTTTTCATGGTATGATCTCGGTAACACGACCAAACCAATTTCTAAGCACGTGTATATGTAAACCCATAGGGAATGGATCGTAAGGATTCTCGTGAAGCTGGTGGCAGTATTTACTTCGGGAAGGAGGGTGGAATCGGGTGGAGGAATGGGAACTCTACCCTTGAACAGTTTACTTTCTGTGCTTATGAATGACTTGAATCATTTCCGATGGGAATGCATTTGTATGTTAGTTGTGTAATTTTTTTAACATAATAAAAATTGTCAATATTAAATAAAACTGGGACATAGGAAGGCAGAGAGCAGAGGACTGCTGTTTCTCATGATGAGCCTTCGAGTCATATTTGATTTTTTTTAAAACTGTGCACATGCTTTAATTTGATGAAAGGAAAATAGGCAAAAGGAAGGGTTTTAAAAATGCATTTAAAATGGACTTTTACTCAAGTCCTCAGAGTCATGAGTGGCAGAACTGGCCTTCCAACTGGGGTTGTGTTAATAGCTTCTGTAGAAAGAAATCATAAAGGAAAAGGTTTAATCTAGTAATGCATCATAATTAAGTACTACTTTAGCTTTTACCTATATTAAGAGAAAGATGATTACAGCCCCATAATAATTTATGTAATAGTCTGTAAGTACTAATCTATCTTAAAAGTTTTGAATAAAGTCCTCGTCTACAGAATCACTTCAAATGTTTTCTTCCTCAGTCCTCCGTAACTGGCCCCGAAACTGGTGCGTGGGGGGTAGCTTTGTCTCAGCCTGCCTTGGTTAATTTTCAGGGATGACTCTTTTACATCCCTTTTAGCAACCATCTCCTTTAAGCAAATCAACTGCTGATTTATATCTCACTTTGGGTCCATCAGATTCAGAGCAGAAATCAAGTGCTTCTCTTTTGGCTTTAAGCTTGTGTATTTTTCTATGTATGAGGACATTCTTGTCTCTCCATATCTTTATTTACAGATCAGCATGTGTTCTTGGAAGTCCTTGAATATAAGACCACATGGTTTTGATTTTCTGTTTTTATAAAAATGTTTTTCGCTTTTCAGTTTCTGTAATATGGACAAATACTAATGATAAATTGCCTCATCTTTATTTTTACAGTGCCTGGAGCTAGTTTGTTCCTAAAAACTAAGAAATTAAAATAAACTGAACAGAAAGAACTTATCAGTATTACCTTCAAAGATAAGATCTGTGTTATAATTTTAAACCCCTTATACTAGAGCACACAATGCAAAGGAAGTTCAAATTTAATGAACTATGCAATCATTGGCCAGGAAACTACAGAGCGAGAGTTACTGACCACTGTAGAATTTGGGGCTTGAAATAAAAACAACGTCTACTATTTCGTGAGTATATATGATATGCCAGCCTCTTTTATGTGGATTTTCTCACTGGCTTTTACAAGAACCCCCTGAACTGGTCACAACTACTATTCCCAGATATATAAGACAAAAGTAAGGCTCAGAAAAGGTTAAAAGATTCACCCAATATTACACTGTAGGAAATAGTAGAGGCAGGATTTGATCCCAGAGCTTAACCTCACAAGTAAGTTTTATCCTCATTTAGACTTAGGTACCAGAGAGTTGAGATACCAATCCCAGTTGAAATACGTGCACTGTGAGCTTCCGCGGCAAGCTTTACATCACTCATAAGCTAGGGAAATGACTAGAAATTAGTACTCAATGTCTTCACCCTCCCCCCAGTTAAACACCCGGGGCTCAGGGAATTCTGTCGAAGCTGCTGCGGACAGGTATTTGCAAACCATAATCTGAATTTTATCTTTGGATGTCAATATTTGGGGCTGCTTTTACTACAACGCTTGCTGGCTTTAAGGCATCAGCCTGTACTTAAGGATAAGAAAGCGAAAATTGCATTTTAGTAGTCTTGAGAAAGCATTCTTTTTACAAGCGTCCAACAAATAGTTCTCAGAGATCTTGGGAGTTAAAAAACTGCCTTGCTCTTAGAAAAAGGAATCTGCTTGCCATCTTATGTGTGTGATTGATAAGTATGATTAAGAAACCATTTAAATTAGGGCCGCCTGGGTGGCTCAGTCACTTAAGCTTTTGACTCGGGCTCAGGTCATGATCATGCAGTTCATGAGTTTGAGCCCAGAATCGGGCTCTGTGCTGACAGCTCAGAGCCTGGAGCCTGCTTGGGAGTCTGTGTCTCCCTCTCTCTCTGCCCCTACTCTGCTCATGCTCTTTCTCTCTCTGTCCCTTCAAAAATAAATAAACGTAAAAAATTTTTAAAAAGCATTTATATTGGGGCGCCTGGGTGGCTTAGTCGGTTGGGCTTCCGGCTTTCGCTTAGGTCATGATCTCGCGGTTTGTGGGTTCGAGCCCTGCGTCGGGCTCTGTGCTGACTGCCAGCTCAGAGCCTGGAGCCTGCTTCGGAGTCTGTGTCTCCCTCTCTCTCTGACCCTCCCCTGCTCACGCTGTCTCTCTCTCTCTCTCTCTCTTCTAGAAATAAATTTTAAAAAATATTTAAAAAAATAAATAAATAAAAATAAAAAGCATTTATATTATTTATTACATTATTTTATTATATACCATGTTATATATTATTTTGTATACCATATTTGTCACATGTTATTATATGTATTATATCTTATTTATGTTAATTAATTATTTTGTGTGATACATATTACATATTATAAATTAAACACATAAAAATTATTAATTACATAATTTAATGTGACCAATTTATTTGACTAGATTTTCCTCTTTTCCCTTGACCTTGGCAAAGCTTAGAGTCAAATCTCCATCCCAATTCTAGCAGTTGTGTAGGACATAGCCACATGATGATCTTATCCCTGGTCACCGAACATCTTTGTCTTATTCTATGCAGGCCGTTATGACGAAAGTGCTGCTAGAGTGGGCAGGTAGCTAGATGTGAGCAGGCAACTAGCGTTTTTTGATTGATAAACGGGCAGAGGCCAAGCTCCAAACAGTAGGGACGGACCCCAGAGGATACACATGTGTTCTTTCCTATGACTGCTTCCTTACAGTATCCTATAGCTTCATTAGAATGCATTAAATCGTGGTTTTAGGCCCCTCTCCCCACAGAGAATGGCTGCCATGACAGTTCCCACGAGGACCACATAAGGCCAGACTTCTCCTCCCAACCAACAGGAGGAGGCCCTTAGATATTTGGCTGCAACCTTATAGAGCGTCCATGTGACCCATAACCTATCCAGACTGAAAAGGAAAAGACAACCTTGACCCTTCTGGGCCTGCCCGCTCTCCTATCTCAAGACTACTTTTGTTTAAACTGCTCTTAAACCCTTGCTTGCTTAAGAGTCTGGCTCTGAACTCTTTCTTGGCCAAACTCAAGAACCGAGGCAGGGGAACTGGACTTGCAGTTGACAATACCATATACTAACTGGCTTCAATCTCAAGCATTTGTTTCTCACAGTTCTGGAGGCTAGGAAGTTCAAGATCAAGGAGATGACAGATTTAGTTTCTGGTGAGAATTCCCCTATGTCCTCACATGGAGGAAGGCAGTCTATTTTACAAGGGCTCTAAACCCACTTATGATCGCTCTATTCTCATGGCTCAACCATCTCCCAAAGTCTCCACCTCCAAATACCACCACATTGGGAATTAGGTTTCGACGTATGAATCTGGAGGGAACACAGATATTCACTCTATGGCATTCTCCTGGCCCCCCAAAACTCATGCCTTTTTCACATGCAAAATACATTCCAACTCAACAGTCCCCAGAGTCATAATATGATAGGAGAAGATAGGATAAAATAGGCAGAGAGGGAAAGGATAGCACTTGAGGTCCCCGGGTGGGGAAAAACACAAATATTGGAGCAATGCTGGGAGTGTCTGACCACAGCAAACCCCGCGCCCCCCACCCCAGGCATAAAGTCCCTCTTAAGAATGTAAAAGACATCACCTACTCCCCCTCAGGACGGAATTTGACAAAAGACCTGACTAATAAGATGCAGTAGACCATAAAGCCAATGACCCACAAGGCCCCATTTGGCCATAGGCCACCCCTCATACAATGAAAATGAGCCAATCAGGAACAGACAACCCAGCACCTAGAGTGATCTAACCAATAAGGGTAGAACCTGGGAAGGAACAAGGGGGAACGGAATGGAGGGGATGTGACCAGAACCTTATAAAACAAGGATCCTTGCCCAATCCGTGAGCATTCACTTTCAAATGCCCCCTCTCTGTGAAGACAGCTTTACTGCTTTCTCACTTTCTGATCTTCTACTCTAATAAACTTTTGCCTGCTGCTCATTTTGTGTCCACTTCTTCCTTCTTCGAAGTGGCGAGACAACAAACACCGGGTACTGAGGTTAAAAAAAAAAAAAAAAAAAAGCTGCAAACAGTAAGTCATTCCAGCATCAACTCTAAAGTCGAAGTTCGAAGCGTCATCTAAAACCATCTAAACCAGGGGCGCCTGGGTGGGTTAGTCGGTTAGGCGTCCGACTTTCGCTTAGGTCATGATCTCGCAGTTCGTGGGTTCGAACCCCGCGTCGGGCTCTGTGCTGACTGCCAGCTCAGAGCCTGGAGCCTGTTTCAGTCTGTGACTCCCTCTCTCTCTGACCCTCCCCTGCTCACACTGTCTCTCTCTCTCTCTTTCTCCTAGAAATAAATAAAACATTTAAAAATTTTTTTAAAAAAATAAACAAAAAACCATCTAAACCAGGGGCGCCTGGGCGGTTCAGTCGGTTAAGGGTCGGACTCTTGATAACAGCTCAGCTCATGATCTCACGGATCTTGAGATGGAGCCCCGCCTCAGGCTCTGCGCTGATATTGCCGAGGCTAGTTGACATTCTCTCTCTCCACCCTCTCTCTGGTCCTCCCCTGCTTGCTCTTTCCCTGTCTCAAAATAAACATTTAAAATTTTAAAAATATATGAATAAATTTGTAATAAAATCATCTAAATCACACCTGAGCGAGACTCATGATTCATCCTGGAGCAAATCCTTCTCCAGCTGTGAACCGATCAACCCAAACACATTATAGGCTCTTCCAAAATATAGTAGTGGGGCAGGCATTTCCATTCCAAAAGGAAGAGATGGCGAGGAAAATAATGACAGCTCTTGGGAAGTCCAACACCTAACAGAACAACACAACACAAATAATCCTCTACAGCTAGTGCTCTGTCTTCTAGGCCCACTTTGGTGGCAAAGTCAGCCCAATGGCTCTGCAGGAGGCCTTATCCTTTGAAACCTAGGTAGAGGCCGCCACACCTCCTGGGCTTGTGCACAGTTTGTGTGGGCAGAGAAGTAGCAGCCTGGAAGCCACCAAAGTTGGCCATCTGTGCCCTCTGAAGGGGCAGCCACCATGGCACACAGTGCACTGGCATCTACCAAAGCAGCACCTTCGGTGGCCAAGGAGTGCAGGAAGGGGAGCCCGAGACTTGTAGACACAGGTAGATCCTTCTTGGAAACCCCCCCCCCCCCCGCCTGCACTCCCCAAGAATTTTCTACTCTGAGCCTGTTAATGGGAGAAATGACTCAGGTTTACTGAATTGCCTTTAGGGTCACTGTCCCATTGTCTTGGAGAATGCTCCCAGGCTTCTGTTGAGATTGCTGATTTATACTAATCTCCTTGTCAAATGGTGGCTTGGCCTCACCCTTAGTGTTCCTACCGGAACTTTCTCATTCCTTTCAATATGGGTAGGCATAGAATTTTCCAAATCTTTCTAAGTTACCTTTCTTTCTTTCTTTCTTTCTTTCTTTCTTTCTTTCTTTCTTTCTTTCTTTCTTCCTTCCTTCCTTCCTTCCTTCCTTCCTTCCTTCCTTCCTTCCTTTCTTTCATGAGAGTGCTCACATGCAGAGCAGGGAAGGGGCAGAGAGAGAGATACCAAGCAGGCTCCTCACTGTCAGCACAGAGCCTGATGTGGGGCTCCATCTCATGAACAGTGAGATCATGACCTAAGCTGAAATCAAGAGTAGGATGCTCAACCTACTGAGCCACCCAGGCGTTCCATCTTTCTTCCTTCCATCCTTCCTTTCTTTCTTTCCTTTCTTTTCTTTCTTTCTTTCTTTCTTTCTTTCTTTCTTTCTTTCTTTCTTTCTTTCTTTCTTTCTTTCTTGGTATTTTTACTCAAAAATTCCATCTTTAAGTCATTTCTTCTCAAATTTCCCCATAAACTTTCAGGAGGAATGAGGCTGCTTCTTCAACACATTGCTTAGAGATTTCCTCAACCAAATATCCAATTGATTGCTTACAAGCTCTATTTTGCACAAAACACCAGGCCACATACATAATTCCAAGTCGTTTGTTTGCCACTTTATAAACAAGGATGGCCTTTCCTCCATTGTTCAATAAAAACACGTTCCTCATTTCCATCTGAGACACCTTCAGAGTGCCCTGAATTGTCCATGTTTCTACCAACATTCTGCCCAGTACCACTTAGGTGTTTTCTAAGGTGACTGAGGCTTGTTCTACAGTTATCTTCTTTTCTTTCTAAGCATTCACTAGAATCCTCCTTAACAGTCTGTTCACGAAAATCTGGACTTTTTCTACCATGTGCCTCTAAACTCTTCCAGCCTCTACCCAGGACTTGCTGCCAAAACCATGTTTTAAAAAATCCACGGGACACCTGGGTGGCTCATTCCATTAAGTGTCCAACTTCAGCTCACGATCCATGGGTTTGAGTCGTTGGGCTCTGTGCTGGCAGCTCAGAGCTTGGAGCTTGCTTTGGATTCTGTGTCTCTCTCTCTCTCTGCTCTCACTCTGTCTCTCTCTGTCTCTCTCTCTCAAAAATAAATAAACATTTAAAAAAGAAAGAAGAAAAACAAGCCCCAGATGGACACATTTGCCCCAAGCCCCAGTGACAGTTTCAACCTCCTGCAGGAAAGTGGCCTTTTACCAGTCAATCTGAAATTTCCTGATCAGCACTAATGAGGTAACCTGCATGATAAAAATCTGCCCCCCGCCCAACACAAAGACGCTGTCCAAGCCTAAAACAATCCTTTCTTTTCTTTTTCTCAGCACTTCTCACCCCACCTGCCTGCCTATAGAAACATTCCATTTTGTACAGCTGGGACCGTCTCTCCACTCACTAGACAGGATGCTGCCCTCATCATGAATTGCTTGATACAGCCAGTTAGACCTTCACGTGTATTCAGTTAAATTTTGGGTTTTGAACAGTCACTGCCATGGGTTTAGGATTTCTAGCAGCGTTCCTGTCTTAATCCATTTGCTGTTATAGCAGAATACCGTGGCGGGGAGTTAAACAGCAAACACTTATTTCTCAGGTCTGGAGGCTGAGAAATCCAAGATCAAGGTATTAGCAGATCTCGCGTCTGATGAGCGCCTGCTCCCGCGTTCATAGACTGATCATTTTCTCTCTGTGTCCTCACTCAGCAGAAGAAGGAGGAGAGCTCTCTGGGGTCTCTTTTATGAGGGTACTGATTCCATTATGATGGCTCTACCCTCATGACCTCATCACGTCCTAAAGGCCCCACTTCCAAATACCATCACATTGAGGGTAGGTTTCAACATGCATTGGTGGGGAGAGGGAACACCAACATTCAATCTAGAGCAATCTTCAATATTTTTTTTAGCCCTTTGCCATGTGTTGGATAAGACTTCTCTCATTAGAAGTAGCAGAAACTGGGGCACCTGGGTGGCTCAGTCGGTTGGGCGTCCAACTTTGGCTCAGGTCATGATCTCATGGTTCGTGGGTTCGAGCCCCATGTCAGGCTCTGTGCTGACAGCTCAGAGCCTGGAGCCTGTTTCAGATTCTGTGTCTCCCTCTCTCTCTGACCCTCCCCTACTTACTTGCACTCTTTCTCTCTCTCTCAGAAATAAATTAAAAAATTAAAAAAAAAGAAGTAGCAGAAACCTTTCTCATAAAAAAAAAAAAAGAAATGGTAATTCAGCGACGTGATCACTGTGTCAGCTGAATCTGACTATGCCAAGGTGGAAATCATTTTACAATATGTAAGTGTATCAAATCAACATGTTGGACACCTTAAATTTATGCAATACTATATGTCAATCATATTTCAGTGAAGCTGGAAAAAATAAATAAACTCACGCATGCTATGCAACCTGTTACATAGTCTGTTGTCAACACACACATCTCCATCCGTTACCTGAGATCTTCTATAGGTACTGGTATCTAAAAATACTTCCCATCTTTTGGTCACCATGGTGACTTTTTTCCATAAAAAACAAGTAGAAATCCAAACACACTTTAGCCATTCTGTACACATAGGCACACGTGCATCTGATCCTGTACACACATCCACACTTCTAGCTGGGATATCCAAACAGGCTAGTTTCAGTCCAGACGGGGCTATGGTGAAGTATACCAGATACCAGATGGTGAAGTATAAAGTATAGTTCAGTAGTTCTCAACCAGGAACAACTTGGTCCCACAAGGGATGATTTACAGTATCTAAAGATGGAGTAGGGTGCTACGCCTACTCATTGGGGAGAAGCCAGGACACAATGCACAGTGAAGTAGAGCCCCGGAACTGCTCCAAAGCCATGACTTATGGGTGGCATCCTGATTGGAAGTGAGAACTTGGAGCTCAGTCCGCTTAACAGTTTGGTCAGATTGAGTACATTTGAGTTGTACATATCAAAGAGTGGGTGAGAGCTCTGAAGCTCTACCAAATCCCATCCTTTTCAAAGCACTCCTGAACGAGGAAGTTAAAATAGTTCTCAACTTGGATGTTTCCTTCCTAGGGCTTACTGGAGAATGGGATGGAGACAGCTAGTCAGCCCTGGCTAGGGAGGCCGGAGACCGGGGCTGTTGCCTCACACTCCTTCTTTTGTATGACTTTGGGCAACTCACTGTTCCTCATGAGGGTTTGGTTGCCTCCTTTGTAAGCTGGGGACATTTGGTTGCATCATTGCTAAGGCTCTTTCCACCTCTAACAGTTGTGAGTCTCTGATTTCATTAACTGGGAGTAAAACCACATAAAGCCTAGGGAAATTGCTTTGGTGGTTTACTTGGACAAGAATTCCTGAACATGGTCAGTCTTGAAGACCATTATCCTACAGGGCTGATTAAAATGGACCATCCTTGCCTACTTTTATCCTAGCAGATACAAGGCGATCCCTCGGCTGAGGATTTTAGAGAGAGAGAAAAAAACAAGTTTGATTCATTGTTTTCCCTGCTGTGGACTCCCATAGGATAAAGCCTTTGGTGATTGTAACATAGAGTAATTTCAGAACTTTTTGAGATGCCAGACATTCACCTGCTGTTTACAATGAATGATATAATTAAATGAATGGATCAAGACTTTTTCCCCTAATTGTTTCACCATTTTGTTTGTTTGTTTGTTTGTTTTTGAGAGGGGGCGTGGTGAGGGGCAGAGAAAGAGAGTGAGACAGAGGATCTGAAGGAGGCTGTGTGCTGACACCAGACAGTCTGTTGCAGGGCTCGAACTCACGAACCGTGAGATCATGGCCTGCGCTGAAGTCGGATGCTTAACTGTCCAAGCCAACCAGAAGGCCCTGTTTCACCATGTTTCATGCATCTAGAGAGAGGGCCATAAAGAAAAAAAAACTTGTAAAAATATAGCTACTCCCATGCTACTTTTTCACTGGAGACTATCTGTATCATCTCTCTGCTTGGGGGGTGAGTCGTGGACTTACTCTTTGGACCAGGGCCTTATTTAGAGCATGAAATGTTTTGCAGAGAAGATTTCATGAGAATGTTGAAGTGTTCCATACTCAACCCTAGGAGAGCAGAAAGGAGCCCATTTCTCTTTTGTCACCTGTGCTTAAAACTCTATTCAAAGTCAAACATTTAATGAAGGTTTAGGAAAAACTCAGGACCAGCGTTAGGTATACAGAACCCAAATGACTGCATATGGTGGTACAGGTTGTTCAGTGAACAAGGGCACTTCTCAGAGCAAGGAGAGGCTGAAATCCTAAGTGTCCTTCCTCCAATCGTCAAGCCATGCACCTTGGCAGAGGGGCTGTGACTGTTGGGAGGGGACCCTTCTCCGATTCAACCTAAGGCACCATGTGCCACTAGGTGACAGAAATGCCTTCATCAAAAATCGATTGTAATTGGGGCACCTGGGTGACTCAGTCGGTTAAGCATCCGACGTCGGCTCAGGTCACCATCTCACAATTTGTGGGTTCGAGCCCCACGTCGGGCTCTGTGCTAACAGCTCAGAGCCTGGAGCCTGCCTCAGATTCTGTGATTCCCTCTCTCTCTGACCCTCCCCTGCTCATGCTGTCTCTCTCAGAAATAAATAAAAAACAGTAAAAAAAAAAAAAAAGAAATTTAAAAAAAGTCTATTGTAATTGAGCATTGTAAAGTCTTATTCTAAACCACAACAGCGTAAATTCCTGAAATTGCCCAATCAGGAGACTTGATGCAGGTAAAAGCAGCAGAGAGTAGAGCAGACTTACACTGAAAGCTCTCTGAGTGCAAAAATAGGAGCAAAAAGTTTGTCTCTACGGAATGGAAGGTTGAAAGCTAAGGATATGTAGGGGAAGGTTTGAAGAGAACGAAGCAAATAACTTAGCCAAGTCCTGCTTCAGCCCTCAAGTCAATAATGGAATTTACAGAAAAGCACACACACTGTGTTTTCCAGGAGACTATCAGTTAGGATACTGTACATTTTGTTTTTGAGAGAGACGAATAATACAGAAATAAACAGATCCTTGCAGCCTGGTCTAAAAAGCAAGTTTCGGGGCGCCTGGGTGGCTTAGTCGGTTAAGCGTCCGACTTTCACTTAGGTCATGATCTCGCGGTTCGTGGGTTCGAGCCCCGCGTCGGGCTCTGTGCTGACTGCCAGCTCGGAGCCTGGAGCCTGTTTCAGTCTGTGACTCCCTCTCTCTCTGACCCTCCCCTGCTCACGCTGTCTCTCTCTCTCTCTCTCTCCTAGAAATAAATAAAACATTTTTAAAAAAATAAAAAAAATAAAAAGCAAGTTTCAGGTCATCACATCCTCAAACTAACTCCTCACACCTGCTACACAGAGAGAATTAGGATTTACAATGATGAGCACAAGAAACTGGGGGGCCTTCTAAATCACCAAAGACAAATAACTTTTATATCAGGCCTAGCTTACTTATTATTCCCGCTGTCACCCGAGCCCACAACTTTGATAGTCTAGCAGTGACGTATATGTCAACTCAGCATTAACAAGAGGACACGTGCCCAATGGCCGTGCTGCAAGATGTATAACACATACCACTGAAGGTCAGAATGTCTAACTCTAGGCGGTCCCCAACTTACGATGCTTTCAACTGTATGGTGGCGGGAAAGCGATATGCATTCAGTGGAAACTGCACTTCACATTTGAACTTGGATCTTTTTCTGGGCTAGCAATTGACAGTACAACTCTCTCTTGTGATACTGGGCAGCAGGAGCAAGCTGCAGCATCGAGTCAGCCACGTGATCGTGAGGGCAGACAACGGACACACAGACCACAACCCTGCACGCATACGACCATCACGTTCAGTACAGTATCTGGTAAATTACATGAGATAGTCAACACTTCATCGTAACATATGCTTTGCACTAGATGCTTTTGCCCAACTGTAGGCTCAGTGTTCTGAGCACATCCTGGGTAGGCTGGGCTAAGCTAGGACCTTCAGTAGGTTAAGTGTATTGCATTTGCAACTGATGATATTTTCTGCTTATGATGGGCTTATCAGGACATAACCCCATACAAGTTGAGGAAGATCTCGATTATAACCTTATGTTTAAAAGGTTTCTGAAATGAAATGGTTCTAATTACTGATTTTTTCCCATCTAAGAAATGATAGGTATTCTTCAGCAAGCAGCTTAGTAATTTCAGAAAAACCTTGTGAAATGAAAGGTATGGTGAAATATTGAAATAACCTTCTCTGACTTAATTTGAATGAAAAGTCTGATTACTTTTAAGCCATTACACAGCAGATCCATATTCTCCCCCATGTTTATATCCTTCTAAATAAGCAGAAAATTCAGATCACACAGTCAGCTAGCTCTCTATTTGCATTTTTGATTGGCATGATGAGGGCTGCATTGCACTTTGTGAATATCGTGTATTACATGAAACCAAGAAGGAGTCTACCTAAACCTGCAGGATGCGGTAGGCAATCAAGCCATATAAAGGAGATGAATTGCAAGTCCTTCGAGAACAGAATCATGATGAGCCCAGCAAGTATCATTCTCGGTGGTATCTATTTTAGTGGTGTTAGTATGATCCTCATTGTTGCGCGATGAGCTGTTGTGATAGCTTGAGATTTACCAAGACGACAAATATTTTAGAGCGACGTCTAAATGATCACAAGGATTTGTTATGGTGCTTCCGATTCGACGGTCCATCTCCTGTGTGTGGACAAAGGAGGGGAATTTTTTGAGCTCGGCAAAGAGTAGGAAGAAAAATCAACATAATTACACGCAAAGAGGGTCAATGCAATTATAGAATGTCAGCGCTGAAGAGAACCTTAAATATCAGCTAGTCTATTGTTTCTGTGAATGCTTTATGCAAATGACTCTATGATAAAGAAAAGGTGTTATATAGCCCCAAAAGCCTGGGAGTACAGTCCTCAGAGGCCTGTGGTGTATTTGAAACATTTTTGGAAATGGCCCATTTTATCCTAAAATTCACTTCACCCCTGGGTCTCAATTTCCTCAACTGGAAAATGGTGATTGTAATAGTGTTTACCCCATAAGCTGGATTTTAAATGTGATTTACGTATGAATCACTAAGTATGGTACCTGCCACGTAGTAAGTGCCCAATTAACAGTCAGTATTTGTCATTTTGAACACAATTAGAAAAAAACTAATCATGTTTCCCATTTCTTAAGATATGTAGGATGGGGTTGGGGCATGGAGATTGAAGATACTGGCAAGACAGAAAGAGTGATGGATCCAGGACCTGGGGATTTACTCATACAAGGCCCATACAAAGTTATAGCAAGAAGTGACCTTAGACTTCCGTTACCAAGCTACTTACACTGGGCACAAGTACCCCTTAAGAATGTGTTGGGAGTGACTTGAAACCATAGAGTAAACATGGATACATTCTGGATTAGGAATTTTATTAACTATTGGGGGAGAGGGGATTCTTACCAAAAATAAACATATCATACAGTAAAATACAAATTTTTTACATGAATCTTTAAGGTAAAACAAGAGCCTTCAAGGAACAGTCTCACCCCCTCTTCTGGGGGTTGAGTTTGTATTGCGCGATTGTCAGAAATACGTCACTAGAAAGAGGAAACACACCAAGGACCATTCACAAACCCATTTGTCACTCTTCTTTCCCATAGGCTCATTCAGAACAAACCTGTCAGGTATAAATAAGCTTCTTGAAGCATGGATCTTTCTTATTGTAAGTTTTATCATCCGATCTTAGTTCAGTATTTGGAACACAATGGCATGGTTGAATAATGGATCATGGTACAGTTGAGAAGGCTGGAAGAATGAGGTGATGCATTTTGTGATTTCTTTCTTGTATCCAGAGTCTGAGTCACGGTACTAAAATGATTCACGAAACAGTCAACTGAAGGAAGTTCTAATCTGGACCCGAGGATAGAGTCAACTGTTTCGAATGGTAGAACCATCAAATGACAGAAAAGAGAGGGCACTGTCTCTCCCTGGATCATAGGTCATTCTCTCCCAGGAGTGTAGCTAGCTGGGCTGTCATCAGGATTTGTCCAGATTCAAAAGAAATGTTCAGGTTGCCAAACAAGAGGCAAGAAAGGCATGTGGGTGTGTGTATGTGGGTGTAAGCACAAGATGTGAGTGTCTGTATATATATTATACTGGAGTTCTTCATTAAGACCATTCAAAGTCTGGGGCACCTGGGTGGCTTAGTCGGTTAAGCATCCGACTTTCGCTTAGGTCATGATCTCGCGGTTCGTGGGTTCGAGCCTCGCGTTGGACTCTGTGCTGACTGCCAGCTCAGAGCCTGGAGCCTGTTTCAGTCTGTGACTCCCTCTCTCTCTGACCCTCCCCTGCTCACGCTGTCTCTCTCTCTGTCTCCTAGAAATAAATAAAACATTAAAAAAAAAAAAAAAGACCATTCAAAGTCTACCTTTCCTCCATTTTAGTAGCCATGTGACCTTATGGAGGCTACTTAACTTTCTCTGAGCCTCAGTTTCCTCAATGGTAAAAATGGGATGAAAATACCTGCCGTGCATATTATGTTGAATTTCTGGTATTGTCTGGAGAATGATAATCAATGTTAGATAATGTACCTGAAGCTATAAATAGACTGTAAAAAGCTACCCCAGTGCTAGGGGAAGGTTTCATTATCTATATATACTAGGTCATAGCAGAATTAACAGTTAGCAATTGGGTATGCTGGCTGACCATTTCTCCCTAATTTGTAATTATTGTCCTAGTTAATAGCGTCAGCAGAAACGTATTTCTTGAAACTGAAAAAGATTGCAGTCCAGGAGGGAAGCGTCATTCTTGTCTACATGTTCATAAAGCTTGGACTGTGGTCTCAAGCATCAAAGATTCCATGAGGCTGAGGAGGCTTACTTCCTCTTTGTACATGTATCTGGCCCACCCCCCCAGGCCCCAGAAGACACTGATAAGGCTGCCACTCTATAGTAGCTCTCACTGCGACTGACATCCAGCGGTTTGTTGATTACATAGTTCCATTAACAGGATGAATCTTATTGTCTTTCCAGATGACAGTCTCCCATTCGATGCATCGATGTCTTATTTTGTTTTGCACACCTTAACAACCCAGCGGCTGTGTTCTGACACTTACATTTCCTTACTAATCTTGAAGCTTAAACAAAAAAACAAAAGGTCGTTCTTGAACAGCCATGGATCTAACTGCACGTGAATTTCTCCCCTAAGCTTTCATTTGACTTTTTTAATGTTTATTTATTTTTGAGAGGTGGGAGGGAGAGAGAGAGAGGCAGGCAGAGAGAGAAGGAAACAGAAAACCCCAAGCAGGCTCCACACTGTCAGCGCAGAGTCCCATGTAGGGCTTTAACCCATGAACCGTGACATCAAGAGTCTGATGCTTAACTGATGGAGCCACCCAGGCACCACTCCCCTAAGGTTTTAAAATGAAAATTGTAAAGATCATTACATTAACCAGAAACCTATAGAAACAGCATATCTTTTCTCTGGTGGCCTACTTTTTAAAGTCTCATCACATCAGAATAGGATCGCCTTCTGTCCGTGGAACAGAAATCAAAGGATAATTCTGCATCCACATCCAGAGTTGATTTGTATGGGCTTTCTTAGGCAAGGAGCCTGCATGTGGCCACATGGACTTCTCCAGAAGGACCTGATTACACACTCCACAGAGTTCTTTTCTACATATAAAATATATGAGATGGCAGTGACAGAAATCGCGACCTAGGGAAAGACTGAGGAGGATGGAGACTTGAGAAAATGGAAGTTCACTGATTTTTTTCAGAGTCAATAAGGGCAAAACTAAGCCTAGCTGGTGTCTGCTATTCCCTGATCTAGGGCTCTCTTCATAACATAACAGGTTGCTTCCTGAAAGCCAGCAGGAAAGGAATTCTCTGGCATCAAATCTCTTTCTCCAGGAAGGCCTGGACCTTCTTTAAAAGGTCTTGCCTGATTAGGTCAGGCCCATCCAGAATACTCTCTCTTTTGATGAATTCAAAGTCATGATCTGGGACCTCCATTCCATCTGCAAGTGTCCTTCTCCTTTGCCATAGAACATAATTTAATCGTAGGAGTGAAAACACTTTACAGCCTCGCACATTCAAGGAGAGATTACACAGGGCATGAATATCAGAGGGCGGAAATCTTGGGGGCCATTTTAGAGCTCTGCCTCTCACTGCTCCTGTCCCCCTACGTTTCCTTTACCTGTACTAAATGATCCATAAGGACATTTCTTTCCAAAGTCTGCAAATGAGAACTGAGATCTTCAGGGCATTTTTTTTTTATGAATGCTTATCTTAATAAAGCTTTAAAACCATTCCCAGAATTATTTTAGTCCCACGTGTCTCCCTCTGCAAAGCTCAAGCTTTCAGACCCCAGGTCTCCAAATTATCAAAGGGCAATTTTGCAAACACACGGTGTTGACCTCTATGGGCTTCCTTTGGCAAGGAAATTACACTGGGCCCAGTGGGATTGTCCAGAAGGACCTCATCTCACACCTCACAGAGTTCTTTTCTACATAGAAAAAATATAAGAGGCGGCAGCCATGGAAATCACCACCTGGGGAGAAATGGAGGCGGGGGGCGGGGAGGACACTGGGGAAGTGAAGAGTACTGACCCTCCCGTGGTAAGTAGAGGACCTAACCAGGGGGTGGTCAGGGTAAGTGGCGAGTGACACCAAAAATTGGCAAGAGTAGAGCACATGGTTAGCAAGGAGGGTCAAGTGTCCATTGTTTAGAGCTCAAGAGTCTTAAGGGAAAGAACCCATCTCAGGGGGTTGTTTTTAACAGGTAGGCAGAGGGCAAGATGGCCAGCTGTCATTTCTGGGGAGACCGAGGGCATCCAATATTCAGTTTACATGTTATATACTGATGCCCCTTGGCTCCTGTCCCACTGGGTAGCAGTACCAAGCACAATACCACACTTCGTTTGCATCCCCGGAAACACACACACACACACACACACACACACACACACACACACACACATCCATGTAGACAGTGGAGATGGTGAAGCAGCAGCCCGCACAGAGGTTAAGAGGAGCACATAGAGGGGCGCCGGGGTGGGGGGCGGAGCTCAGTAGGTTAAGTGACCAACTCTTGGTTTCTGCTCAGGTCATGATCTCACAGTCATAAGGTCGAGCCCGGCATCCGCCTCTGCAGTGGGCGTGGAGCCTGCTTCGGATTCTCTCTCTCTCCCTCCCTCCCTCCCTCCCCTCCTCATGCATGCTTTCTCTCTCAAAATAAATACATAAACTTAAAAAAAAAAAAAAAAGAAGAGCATGTACAGATTCAACATAGTCCTGAATGTAGATTCCAACTCACTAGCTAAGTGACCTCAGTTACGATACTTGGCCCCTCTGTGTGTATCTCACTTCCCCTAACTATAAAACCGGAATAAACAAGCTAATCTCCCAGGGTGGATATGAAGAATGAATGAGATACCATAGAAAGCTTCTAATATGTCACCGTCACATAGCACATGAAGGCCATTCCTATTTATGAGTAGTATTACTCTTTTCATTCTTGTTATTTTTTAAATGTTTATTTATATTTGAGAGAGAGAGAGACAGTGTGAGCAGGGGAGGGACAGAGAGAGGGAGACATAGAATCCAAAGCAGGTTCTAGGCTCTGAGCTGTCAGCACAGAGCCCGACGCGGGGCTCAAACCCACAAACTGTGAGATCATGAACTGAGCCGAAGTCGGACGCTTAACTGACTGAACCACCCAGGCGCCCCTCATTCTTGTTATTATACGAAAATACCTTTTAGATAAAGCTCGAAGAGAGCTCAGATCTTGAGAAGAGCAAGTGCCCGTGTTTGGGGTAATGTAGGACAGAGGGCATATGATAGAAAAGATGATCCAAGGGGCACCTGGCTGCCTCAGTCAGTAGAGCATGCTAGTCTTGATATTGGGGTCATGGGTTCAAGCCCCATGTTTGGCCTAGAACTCACATAAGAAATTAAAAAATAAAACTCTTATTTTAAAAAAAAAAGACAATTTGACACAAAATGAGGACCCTTTGTCTTCTCTGCTGCTTAAATAATATATGGCCAGCATCTTGACTCCCTGCAGCAGAAATCATCACCGTTTAATGATAAAGTGCCTGGGTACTTATAGCATTAGTATCACTGATTGAAGGGCTTGTTCTTATCATCATAAATGTCAAGATCCTGATGATTTTTTTAAACTCCACAAACATCGTTTACCTGCCTTATGCTAAGGGGGAAGGAAGCATCTAAAATAAGAAAGCAGAATAAAAATAAAAAGAGAGAGAGAGAGCAGAAAGATCAGATTTTTTTTCCCCCAGTCTGCCCTGATCCTAATAATTTTCCTCTGCTTTAATTGCAGTTCCATTTGGTCTCTTTCATTTATTCCCCCCTCGTTGAACTACGTAATGAAATGCTACACGTCTTCGTGGCGAGCTCCGTTGCAGGGGAGCTGCTCATTAATTCACTTGAGGTCATGGGTATTTGTGTGTAATTGACATGGCAGATATTGCAGAGACTTCTCCAATTTGATGGAGACATCAACCGCGAGTCCTAGTCAAATGCCTACAGAACTGGGGGGAGAAATGAAGCCTGCATTTGCTTTTGCCTATTCTTTTGCCTGTTGATTCCTCCATGTACACTTACCCCCCAAATGAATCTCTGAAATCATAGCAATAGACAAAATAATTTTAAAATATATTGGGAGAGGGATGCCTGGGGTGCTCGGTCGGCTGAGCGTCTGACTCTTGATTTTGGCTCAGGTCACGATCCCAGGGTAGTGGAATCGAACCCCGTGTTGGGCTCCACACTGAGCTCAGAACCTATTTAAAAGATTCTCTCTCTCTCTCTCTCCTTCTGCCCCTCTCCCCTGCTCATGCTTACTCTCTCTCCCTCTAAAAAGAAAAAAAACAAAAATACATTGGGAGATATTCTTGTACTACTGACCTTTGTAAAAGGGAGGGGCCGAGAAAGACTGGGAAGAGATAGACCCTATCTTTTCATAGAATCCAGCAAGCATCCCTGAGGAATAAAATGAACTGCAGCTTGCCAGTGAGTGATAGAATTCCTTCACTTAATTTAATCAGCGGGCGATATTCATCTCATCTTCTCATATGAACACCTCTGTGTTGCATGCTTTTCGTTAGAAATGTGCAGATGGATTCTTATAGTGCAGAAAAGCCCTCTTAAAGGGTTTTCTGAGTTTACGACTTTTAGGAAGAAAGGAGTCAAGCTGGTAGGCAGGCCTGAATTGCACCAGGCGATATTTTACTTATTCTATGCCAGAGGAGCTGCTGAGAATTTTACGGCACTTTCCTGACTTGAAGATTTCTTCTCCCTGCCCCCTCCCTTCCCTTCACCCAAAATGGAAATAAGCTCACTGTTGGCCCCGAAGCCAAGCAGCTTCCTGATAAGCTGACCTTACAAGGATTTCCTGATCACTTCAAGTGAAGAAATATTTTTATTTTTACCTTCAAGATCAGACCACAATGGAACACCCAGCCAGAGTGGGCCCTTTATTACACAGCACAGTGTCTAAGCTTCTGGAAAATCAGGGAAGCCTCCTTGAGTCTAGCCAGAACTCTTCTAGGTAATCAATAGTGTACCTTCTACTTTTCTAGCCAAAGAGGGAGAGCAGCGCGGGAGATGAGGAAATCTCCCAAAGAGTCACAGAATATCAGATTATTTGGTCCAACCCCATTTACTGGACTGTTAGAGAAAATGGGACCCAGAGGAGAGAACCAACATGGTTAAGGTCACGCAACAAGTTAGTGGAAAACTGATAACCAAAATTAACAACAACAATAGCTAACATTTATGAGCACTTACCACGGGTTAAGTCCTGTTTCAGGAGCTGGTCATCTGCTTTCTGATGGTTTCTTCTTGAAAACATCCAACGGTCTGTTGGTTTATATATACCAAAAATCAGTGTAAGTTACTATTATCAATATATGGAAGCTGTGATACTTTTAGTATTCAACTTGAGAAGGAGTACAGTATTTCCAAATTATCCAATTGCCCACTGAGATCCGGATGTAATATTTTAAGAGTGATTGTTATTATAAATGTTTTATTTATTTCTGAGAGAGAGAGAGACAGCATGAGCAGGGGAGGGTCAGAGAGAGGGAGATATAGAATCTGAAGCAGGTTCCAGACTCTGAGCTGTCAGCACAGAGCTCGATGCGGGGCTTGGACCACAAACCGTGAGATCATGACCTGAGCCGAAGTCAGACGCTCAACCCACTGAGCCACCCAGGCGCCCCAAGAGTGGTTGTTATTATAACAATAATAGATGCTCTCCATAAAACTAAAGAGAGAGGAGAGACAGAGAGAGTTGTTTGGTTTCCCACTTCCTCTCTGTGCCTCTTCTGGACAACTGTCCCACTCCTTAGAGGTAATCATTTTTAAAAGTTTCTTGGGTTGTCCTCAGAAATAAACTGGACATACAGGTATAGACATTTACGTATGTCCTTTTATACAAACAAATTATACTCTATTCCTAAGATTTCGTATTTTATATTGACTAGACATTTCTCCGTATCAACAAATATAGACAATTCATTTAAAAAAATTTTTTAATGTTTTATTTATTTCTAGGAGAGAGAGAGACAGCGTGAGCAGGGGAGGGTCAGAGAGAGGGGAGTCACAGACTGAAACAGGCTCCAGGCTCTGAGCTGGCAGTCAACACAGAGCCCGACGCGGGGCTCGAACCCATGAACCGCGAGATC
>JAESUZ010001440.1:0-224201 GCA_017311185.1 Proteles cristata cristata | reverse complement strand
CAGCGACACACTGGGGCGGGCTGTTTAAAGGCCACGGGGCCACGTCAGCGACAGACTGGGGGGGCGTGCAGTTACGGCGACAAGCCCAGCGCTGAGCCTCCACGGGGTGCACCCGCCTTAGACACGGGCGCGGCGGGGGGCAGGCCCCGCGCCCTAAAGCAGCCGCCAGGGGGCGGGGCGCTCCGCTCGCAGCCTCCACCCTGCGCAGCCTGCCCGGCCCGGCACGTCCGGGCTCCGGGGCGCAGCTCGCGGGCGCGGGGTGCCTGGGGGCGGCCGCGTACTCACTTTTGGGGCCTGTAGTCCGGGATGCTCCGGTCCAGGGAGATGCGGTCGCTGAGCTGCGCGTTGTACCCGTACTCCTCGTATGTGCTCTCCGGCTCCTGGCTGTCCTCGCGCAGCGTGGCCGCCACGCCGCCCTGGCCCAGGCCCCCGGGCCCCTCCACCAGGCCGATGGGCTTGGCGAGGCCTGGCGGGAGACGGAAAGGAGCGCGGTGAGCCAGGCCCCGGGACCGCGCCCTCCCGCGCCCGCCCCTTCTTTCAGGCCGAACTTGGCCGCCCCCCTGCTGGCCACGGGACCCTGACTCTCGGGATTCAAGGAAAGTATTAATTTTAAAAATTAAAAAAAAAAGCTAACTTTAAAAATGCATGCTCACCGACCCCTGCTCTTGTGGGTATTTCTGACCTGCGCGCAGTGGGACGGAGCTGACCTGGGGGCCCGGCCGGGAGACGCGGCCTCTGGGCAGGGCGGCAGGGCCACCAGGTGTGTGCACACGGGCTGCCTGACAAGGCCAGGCCAGGGGCTTGTTCTTCGGGAACGTTCTTCTAAGTGCTCACTTGTGCCAGAGGGGAATGCAGCTCCGAGAGAGCCAGACACCAGCGCAGCACCCACAGCGCGACGGGTGCGGGCACGGCACCCTGGCTCTTTCCGGGGCGGGGACCCTGGTCCCGGCCCAGCTGCGTTTACTAGCGCGCAGTCCCGCCCCGCCTGCAGACACTCTGGAAGCACCAGACATCGAGGTCACACCGAGGGCAAGGGGCCTTCTTCCGGGCCACCCCTCCGCTGAGGTTTGTTACTGGATGAGGCCCCAGGGGGCGCAAACGAAATCCAAGCTGTAACCACCTCCAGTCTGAACCCACGCCTCCCCTTCCCACTCTCCGGTTGCTGCTGCCCTTGCAGGGGAGCCCCAGGCCTCAGAACCTCAGCGTTTTCCGGAATCCTCCGTCATAAATCGGCAAACCGATGTTGGTATTTACAACCGATGTTGGTAGGACGAAGGATACACAATGGGTGTAAAATTGAAAAGTTATGTGATACATAAATCATTTCCGCTTATTTTAATATTGCAAAAAATATTTATAATCATGCTATTTTTAAACGTCCATGCTGCGCTGTTTTTTCCACTTTGAAAAGTCTGTAAATAGCCACCTCCCAAAGGCAGAGGTGCTCCCAAACCTGAGGGGATCGCAGTGTCACTGCCCAGGGGCAGGCCTGGGGCGGGGGTGGGGTGGAGGACCCAAGGAGTGGGGCTTGGAAGAGTGGGGCCTGGGGCGAGGCCTGGAAGGGGTGCTGAGAGGTGGGGGGTATGAAGGCCTGGGGGTCCTGGGGAGATGGGGCCCGGGTGGGGTTTGCAGGGGTGGATCCTGGGGTGGGGGAAGGATGGAGGGGTGTGAGGGCCAGGGGGTGGGGCCTGGAGGTGGGAGCCCACAGGGGGTGGGGGCCCAGGGTGGGGTGCGGCCCGGTGGGGGCTGGACAGGGCTGGGCTGGAGGAGTGGGAGAGACCCAGCCCATGCGGTCAGGCCCTGAAAACTCCGTGGCTTCCTCATGTCACTTTTAAAAGTCACTTGTAAAAGTGAGATACACACAAGTCAGAAAATTCAAACAATCCAGATAGCTCTGGAACGAAAGACTGTTTCCTGTGCCAGCCCCACTCTGCGAAGGACAGTGCTTTTCTCGTTTGAGGTCTTTTCACTCCGTCGCGTCACATGCCTGAGGACCTTGCGGTTGCTCTCCCTGGACACCTGCAGGGTGCAGTCCGGGGGTCGGTACCCCGGCCGCCGCCCTCCCAGCCCCCAGCTGCGGTGTTACTCTTGGTGAGGCCAGCGGCACCTTCGTGACCTTAAGAGGAATGCTTTCGTCTCTATTTCTGGAAGTGTCACTTTGGACGCAGCCTGATGACTCCCTAGCGTTAAAGGAAAAATTAGCATTCTCCCAGGAGCTCTGCTCAACGGGCGTGAGTTTCACTCACACGTATAGTTTTCCACTTACACAGACTCGTAAACGTGTACGAATAAGCCCGCCGTCCGCCGCACGACACTGTGCTCGTTAGCAACACCGTGTTCATCGTACACCGAAAGTTTTGTCAAGAAGGCAGTTTGCATGTTAAGTGTTCTTACAACAATAAAACCTTAAAAATAAGACGATGAATGACCCTCAAAAGAAAGAAATAGCTATGCCATTGCTTCGTCATCGTCCAAGGTCACTTAGAACATCTAATTTTGCTCCACAACCGTGACCCAGGCCTCTTCGGTCTGTAGGTTGGTTCTAAACTGAGAAGTGACCCCACATTCACCCCCTGCTCGCTGCGGGGCGCATCGGGGGAGCCACCCCACGCCCCAAGCACCCCTCAGCCGAGAGCTTTCAAAGGTCAAAGCAGCATCGCTTGCTTTTCAGACACTGTTAATTTCCTGAAATTATGTGCATTTTGGTTGGCTTTAGGCTTGGATCTTGGCTTTTGGTACCCTTTTTAGAGTGAAGAGGTAAAGTGATAGCAACAATTTTTACACAGATTGTGTCCTGTAGACATAGGGACTCGGCCAGCAGGCACATGCCCCCATGTCCCCAGGCCCCAGACAAGAGCATCTGCTGGCAGGGGGTGGGGGGTGGGGGGTGGGGGGAGGGTGGGGGGGTGGGAGGAGGGAGCAGATTTCAAGGGGAAGGGAGGCAGGCGGCCTGTGACACAGGAGAGCGCGTGACCACCAGTGTTCCGTAAAATCTGTGAAATTTGCACAAGGTGTTTCAGAGTTTTTGGTGCTTTTACAGAAAGTGAAAGATGAATGTCCTCGTCACGAGGGAGCACCCTAAACCCCGATGTGGAGCGAGGTGCCAGAGAGCAAGGCCCTGGGAGCCCGGAGTGTTCCGAGGCCGTCGCTGGGGTTGGGGGACCATCTCAGCCAGAGGCTGAGGGCTGGGCTGACACCCGGTCCAGTGCGAGTCTCTCTGCTGGCCCTGAGTGCCCCGGGCCCGGCGCCTAACCCTGAGTGCTGGTTGGTGGGCGATGGGGTCCCCGGCAACATAAGGGTGCTGGAGACCCCTCATCAGCTCTTAGAGAAATTCCGCAGATTCTCCTTGGTGGTGATCATGCTATAAAGTGCCAGAGCACAGAATCAGGTGACACTGGGCTGTTGCTCCCGGGGACACGTGGGGCCAGCTTCCCGAGAGGCCCTGGTCACACTTCCATCAACCCAGCAGTACACACCCCGGTTTTCCGTGTGTTTCTGTTAAAGTCCCCTCGCTGAACACGTACTTTTGACTCATCGGCCGGCAGCGTTTAACTCACGTGTGGACAAGCCCACATGCTACACGCGTGTTCTCAGCAAGGCACCGCCTTCCGAGCTGCCTGTCACCAGACGGTGTCAGCGGCAGGCCGGGAACGGTTCGAACAGTGAAACCCACAAAAGCATGGGCGCGTGAAAAAGAGGCGCTGAGAGACCTGAACAGGACACTTGTCCAGGGCGGGGGCGCTGGGCAGGGCCATGCCTTGTGGTCCCAGGGCTGGCCTCAGAGTTCCCGCCACCACCGCAAAGACGCCCCAGCGCCAGTGTGGGTAGGAATGAACCCGGATAGCGGGCCGCGAGCGGAAGCGGCACCCCCGAACCACGTGAGTGCGCGCGCCCCTGGTGCGTGGGCGGCGCCCGAGCCCCCTGGCTGCACCCACACACCCCGCCACCTTGGCCCTGGGGACAGGGGCTCCTCAGCGGAAGAGGGGCTGTAGTCCTGGGGCCTGGCTGGGACACAGACAGCAGGGCCCACACGGAGCGGCAGGTGCGCAGGGGCAGGGTGGGCGAGCACTGGCATCTCCAAGAAGCTTCCAGACATGCAGATGCTGCCTTCCGGGGACCCCACTTCCGCGTGGCCAGGGGGGCGAGTCGTGTGCCGCCGGCCCATGCAGGGGCTTCACGCGGAACCCACCTGTGGCTCCAGGTAAGGGGTCCGGGCTGGTCACTGGGCCTCGCCCTGCGCCCTGACCTCGGAGCAGCCGCGGCAGCTCTGAGGGGCTGGCCCCGGGGGCACCGCTGGGGGAGACGGTCAGAGCCACCAGCCCAGTTAGGCGTCCGCCACAGCCGGAAGGTGTGTTACCGCTCCGCTGATTCAAAGCCCGTGGATGTGATTTAGCTGTGAGGGGTCATGCACGTCAGGGCCTTCCTGTGGCGTTTCTGGGACCCTCATCTTCCCTTTATCTGGGAGGCCCAGCGTATGTCTCTCTCACAGAGTTCCTTCTAGAGAGGCAGGATTGATTGATCCTCGGGTAACGAGGGCAGATGGAATCAGAAGGAACTTGTGAAAACTGAAGGTGGCCTGTCGTCACTGAGGGCCCAAAGACTGGATTCCACTGAACTGCTGGCCAACAGCCGGCCAAGGGGTCTACACCTAAAGACATGCTCTGTCCTCACATCTCCCAGAGTTCTGGCTCCCGAGCACCCTCGCTGGGTGGGGTGAGGGCAAAACGTCCCTGTTCCTGGCGCCAACCTCAGGGGCTCGTGCTCTTGTGAGCCAGGCCGCCAAACGGGTGACCTGCGGCTTGGCGGCTGTGTGGGCAGAATCGTGGCTAGGTGCTGGCCCTCCCGATCTGTGGCTGTGGCCTCATTTGGAAAGGGGTCTCTGCGCAGGTAATTAGTTAAGATGAGGTCATCCTGAATTGAGTCCTAACCCAATGGCTGGGTCCTCATGGGAAGAGGGGATTTTGTACACAAACACACACAAAGAGAAGATGGCCATGTGACGACCGAGGAAGAACCTGGAGGGACGCGCCCATGAGCCAAGGAACATGCGGGGCCGCCAGATGCCGGACGAGGCAGGACGCACCCTGGAGTCTAGAAAGAGCAGAGCCCTGCTCCGCCCGGATCTCAGGCCTCTGGCTTCAGACGGTCCGCTGCGTGTGATGCTTTGTCAGGGCCACCCCAAGAGACCAGGACCGGCTGCCCACACGGCCACCCAGACCTGCAGCCAGCAGATCGTGACAATTGGACACACTGATGCGAACCATACATCGGACGGCACTCAGCTCCGCCGCTCTCGGGCCACCCTCATGGGCAGATGCGGGTGCAGATCACAAAGACACCAGCACTTCCTGAGCGAGAGTGAGAGGTGGTTTTCCTGCTAGAAATATTCCACTTCTGTCTGCAGGCCACTGAGAGCCCCAAAGTCTTGCTTCCACCCTTGAATGAAACCTGATTTTGAGAACAATGGGAAATTTGCATGCATTAGCTCAGCCTTTGAAATGTCTGTCCAACGACTTTGAGCAAAACAGAAGCCACACCTTCTACTTGTGACTCTGGGACTTCCAGAGGTCACAGGCTGGTTGTGACAGCTGACGGTCATTACACTGGCCAATGGCCAGTGGGGCCGGCTCTGCTCCCCATGGTGGGTCCTACAACATGTGCTTTTATCACCGCATTTCATAGAGGGGACCCCTGAATCTCACGTTGGCCTCACGCCTCCTACCCACATGCTTTACACTTTAAAACCTCAAAGAAGAATTTTATTTTATTGTTTAAAGTTTATTTTTATTTATTTTTGAGAAAGAGAGAGAGTGAATGAGCGTGGGGGAGGGACAGAGAGAGAGGGAGAGAGAGAGACAGAATCCCAAGTAAGGCTCCTCCCTATCAGTACAGAGCCCAGCGTGGAGCTCGAACTCATTAACCTTGAGATCATGACCTGAGCAGAAATCAAGAGTTGGACACTTAATTGACTGAGCCACTCAGACACCCCAAAAAAGAATTTTAAAGGGAACCAATAAAGGTCACGGATCTTACATTTTGACATCCAGGTATAAACTACAGTGACCTATTGCTATTAGAACCACTCCATGATGCAGGACAAGTGAAGGACGGGGACCTGTCGCGGCAAAGAGCTTCATGGATTGCACCCGGTTCTCGAGCACGAGGCGCCACATTCAGCTGTAGCCCCGGAGCAGGGCCAGGTGCTCTGGCGTGAGCCCCGGGTGCGTGCGGCCGATGAGGTGCTCTTGGACGCCTGCTCATGGACAGGTGCATGAGTTGGACCCTCCCCCCTGAGCAGGTAAAGGGGCTCCCTTTACCACCCCTCCCCAGCCCTTGGCGCCCCCTGTCAGGCGGGAGATTGGGATGACAGCGCAACCCCCCACAGCCAGTGTGGCAGGGGCCCCGGGCAAGTTGGCGGTGGTGAATGAGTTGGGCGTATCACAGCCCCCAGGCTGAAAACTGCCCCGGCTGCAGGCATCGCCTTTCACATCCAAGAGGGACCGTAAGCCTTCTCAAAACGTGAGCTTCCAGCAGGCATTCTGGAACTCCAGCTCAGCAGGAACCCCACGATGACTAAGCCCTCCCCGGCTTCTCCTGTGCTGCCCTCGGAGAGAGTCAGGGGAATGTGCCCGCACTCGGTCCTCTGGCTGAGGATGTCCGCGTTCTGCCTTTTGCTTCCACTTGAAATTATTGTCGAAACTGTCTCCTCTGTTATTATACGTAACACTCAATTATAACTAATAATTGCCTTCGAAGCCACCATGTAATATCCTGTCAGATGGATATACACACATTTGGTTGACAGTTCCTGCAAGTCTGTACATGTGTTTGTTAGCTCGTGTGGCTCCAGCCTTCCCAGGGGTCAGCCCCCTCCCGCACACGGTGTGGTCGTCACTGGGCAACCCACTGGCCCCACCCAGGGCTCCCACTGGACACAGAGTGGCCGACGGTCGGTCTGTGGCTCAGTGGGCTAAATCACCAGGAGAGAGTCCCCGCCTCTGGTATCTTGAGCGTCCAGAACAAGGGGTTTGAGGGCCGGCTTTGTCTACACAGAGGTGTAGACACTCAGGTATGCTCGGTCCTGGCACAGGTGGAGCCCAGCCGGCTAAGGCAGAACAGCCTCGGTAGAGGCTGGGCAGACCGTGGCTCTCCCAGGGGTCCAGACGGTCAGGGACTGGGCGGAGGCAGCAGAGCCAGGCCCCTGGCAGAGGAAAGCAAACTGTCAAGGTCAGGGCACCCACTGTTTCCAGAACATTCTCTGGTCTAGGACTCTTGCTCAATGAGGTGGGTTTGGCTTTAGAGGCAGGAACCTGACTTTTGGGAGAAGGAGCTTCCCTCCAACACAGGGCTCCTCCTCATTTATTCTCCTGGGGTCGCTGGAGGGGAGCCTGCGCTTTCCCCGTTCATCTGCCTGGGGTCGCTGGAGGGGAGAGTGCACTCCCGAAGCCCACAGAGGTCACTTTTAGGGAACAATCATTTCAAGCTCCTCTCGTGCGACCTGAGGGAATACACGTTCTAAGTACATGAGGTCATTTGGAAGCCATCACAGCGAGGACATGGCTATGCCTGCGCCCCAAAAGCTCCTACTCACACGTGGGGACCCGTGGGACCCTGGCCGTCAGGGGCCTGCTGGGGCTCCGAGCTGAGCGACTGGGGCCATTGCCCAGACACTCTCTTGATTCACAAGATCAGGGACACTGTCCCTCAACCCCCGCGTGTCGTGGGGCCAGGGGACGGGTGGCCCCATGCTCCAGGCCTAAGACACCAGATCTTCCAGACTTTACAGAGAAGGCAGCAAGACAGATCCACTTCTGCATATCAGCAACCCATCCATGTTTGGGAAAAACTAGCGTTAAGGTAACAAACAAGGTCTGTGTCTGTCAGCACGGGTGTGGGAGACTGACTACTTGACGGCTCCCAAAGGAACCTGTGGCCATGTCGCCCTGATGGGTGAACGGGTCTTTGCAGATGGGATTGCCCTCAGGACCCTGAGATGCCGGGTCGTCCAGGAGGGACCTACGCGCCATGAGATGCCCTTAAAGGTGAGCAGCTGCGGGAGGCTGACCGCTGTGTCCGTGGATGGCCTGGGTAGTTCACAGAAGAGCAGCTGACGTGGAGGGATCGAGAGGGGCTTGGGGCTCAGAGCGAGTCTCAGGGGCACGCCCACAGGGCCCTGGAATTCAGCCCGAGAGATTTCAGGTGCAAGCCCGAGCTCCTAGCCCCTTCGGAAGGATCCAGCCTGACAGCACGCATGCCCCTTACGCAGGCGTGGGTGGGCAGCTCCCTGCCCCCCGCCCGTTCCGCACGGCTGCGCCAAGGTTGAGAGGTTGTGCCCCTGGTTTAGATGGATGGGGGGGGTGGAATGGTGGCCCCAAAAGCTAGAACCCATGAGTGTGGCCTTATTTGGAAATAGGGTCTTTGCAGATGTAACTACGTAAGGACTTGGAGGCGAGACCATCCAGGATTAAGGTGGGTCCTAAATTCAATGACACGTATCCTGACAATTTAGAGAGGGCTCAGGGAGACACACGAAGAGGAGAAGCCACATGATGACGGAGACAGAGATGGAGTCAGGTGTCTAGAAGCCAAGGATGGCCAGGAGCCACTCGGAGCTGGAGAGACGCCTGGAACGGACTCTCCCTCAGGCCACCCAGGAGACAACCTGCCAGCACTTGGAGTTCAGGCCGCTGGCCTCAGAGCGCGAGAGGATACGTTTCTGTTGTTCAAGGCCACTCGGTTCATGGTCGCTTGTTACATCAGCCAACAGGACACTCACACAGCAGGAAGGGGGAGGGAGGGGGGAGGGAGGGAGGATGGGGGAGGAGGGGGAAGGGACAAGGGGAAGGGAGGGTGGGGGAGGGGAGGAGTAGGAAAAGAAGAGGGAAAGAGGAGGGGGCAGAGTTGGGAAGGAGGGGGAGGGGGAGGAGGGGCTGGGGGAGGGGGGGGAAGGGGCAGAGGTGGGGGAGGGGCTGGGAAGGGAAGGGCAGAGGTGGGGGAGGAGGGGGCTGGGGAGGAAGGGCAGAGGGGGCTGGGGAAGGGAAGGTGGGGGAGGAGGGGGCTGGGGAGGGGAAGGGAAGGGCAGAGGTGGGGAGGAGGGGGCTGGGGAAGGAAGGGGGGCAGAGGTGGGGGAGGAGGGGCTGGGGAGGGAAGGAAGGGGCAGAGGTGGGGGAAGGGGCTGGGGAAGGAAGGGAAGGGCAGAGGTGGGGGAGGAGGGGGCTGGGGAAGGGCGGGCAGAGGTGGGGAGGAGGGGGCTGGGGAAGGGAAGGGGGCAGAGGTGGGGGAGGGAGGGGGCTGGGGAGGGGAAGGAAGGGGGAGGAAGGGGGCAGAGGTGGGGGAGGAGGGGGCTGGGAAGGGAAGGGGCAGAGGTGGGGAAGGGGCAGGAGGGGGCTGGGGGAGGAGGGGGCTGGGGAAGGGGGCAGAGGGGGGGGAGGAGGGCAGGGGGAGTGGAAGTGGGGGAAGGGGGCAGAGGTGGGGGAGGAGGGGGCTGGGGAGGGGAAGGGAAGGGACAGAGGTGGGGGAGGAGAGGAGAGGTTCTAGGTGAAGGGATAGTGGCAGCCACTATGGATGCTTGGGCAGCATCGATTCTCTCCATCCTTTTTATTAGTAGAAGCAATTAGTTTGGGGTAGAAATGAGTTCAGCTAAAACGCTTGCCTCCCTGGGCTGACCTTGCAGCCGGAGGGGGAGGGGGGGCGGGGGGGAGGGGCGTGTGACCAAGATCTGACCAATAAGATTTGAGTGGAATTTGCTGGGTGACATTTCTGGGAAATGTGTCAAAAAGGCACAGACTTGGGGCGCCTGGGTGGCTTAGTCGGTTAAGCGTCCGACTTTCGCTTAGGTCATGATCTCGCGGTTCGTGGGTTCGAGCCCCGCGTCGGGCTCTGTGCTGACTGCCAGCTCAGAGCCTGGAGCCTGTTTCAGTCTGTGACTCCCTCTCTCTCTGACCCTCCCCTGCTCACGCTGTCTCTCTCTCTCTCTCCTAGAAATAAAAAACATTAAAAAAAAAAGGCACAGACTTGGCAGGTGTGTGTGTGTGTGTGTGTGTGTGTGTGCGCGCGCGCACGCGCCTTTATCTGTGGTCCTTCCTCCCCTTCTCCTGCCTGGAACTGGGACTCGATGCCCAGAGCAGGACAGCCACCGTGGGAGCACGAGGCCAGGGGCCACACAACGGGCAGGGAGAGGCTGGAATGGAGCGGGGCTGGGCCCCTGCGGGTGGGCTCCAGGCCCCTGGGCTCGGCATCCCCTGCGGTCAGGCCGGGGGCTCGGCTCCGTCGCAACCCCGTACGGCGTCCCAGGGAAGCGAGGGCGCCAGGCCGTCCCCCCACCGCAGCAGCCCCGCACAAGGCCGGGGCTTCCTCCAGCCCCCACCCCCCCCGAAGAGCCACTTCACACCTGCCAACCCACGCCTTCCAGACGGGGTACCTGGCGAACGTGGGCGGCTGTGCGCGCTGAGCTCAGGTCGCGGCTTGTTTGAGTCACGGATGCCATCTGCTGCCGTGACGCAGGCCAACGTTCCGAGAGGAAACAGCCCCCACGGAGAGGCTGCCGGTCACACGCTAACCTGAGAGGAGGAGGCGGAGGGGAGGCCTTGGAGGCGAGGTGGGGGCGCACTCGGTCAGCTCCAGGGTCTCGGAGGGGCCGCCACCACCCCCCAGTCTGAAGTCCACCAGGATCTCAGGCTGGAAGCAGCACCATCCGCTGAAGAACAGATGGGGAGAAAGTACACGGACAAGCGTGGGAAATGGGATTGGGTGACGGGAGTGCTTTTCTGGGGGTGGGCGGGTTGTCCTGAATACCGTGAACTCGACGTTTCAAGAGTGGAGGAGAAGTCAGAGGCCAGACGGGCCCCTAAGTGGGGCACACAGCCTTGGACGGGGGGTGGGGGGCGCCGCCTCACAGCCCCAGGAGCCTGGAAGGGCAGGCGCAGAAGCCCTGTGCACCTGACGTCCCGCGCCCGTCACCACACATGCCACACGCGCCAGGGCACCGGGGCAGAGCCCGCACTCCCCTCACCATCAGTCTCCTGCTCCTGAGGCTGCCTAGCAGGGGGGCCTCCGCGGCTTGTGGTGGAGACACCACCCGTCACCTGCCAGGCTCCGGGCCATGCCCTCCAGCACCTCGACCTCGGCAGCTGCCTTCATGGGGAGGGTGGGGTGGAGGCGGGCATGGCAGGGAACGAGTGATGAGCGGAGCACCCGCAGCTCCCAGCCCTCTCTTTTCCCGCCCTATAAAAATGTAGGCCAAGCCACCACGCCTGCTATTAACTCTGGTGACTGCGAAGCAGAGGCAGAAGAGGACCTCCCCTGCCTTTGTGGCTGAGATCTCCCCTCCTTCCCCCCGGCTTCCTAGCACCCACTCTCGCCACGCGCAGTGGCTCCTTCCATTTCGGACGGTCTGTTAAGGTTCCCTGGGGACCCCAACTAGTACCTTGTCAGTCGCCAGAGACGGACTGCCCTTCTGAAACTGTGAAGTCATGAATATTTTGCAGGACATGGAAATACCTCTAAGTTCTATTCTCCCTGAGCCCAACAGAGTGTTTGATAAACCTTCACATGTAACGTGAGTATTTATAGGGCCAAAGCCCGCAGAATAAGGAGGGCCTGGATATACCTGGCAGAGTGGATGTCCTGGCTCTTCCTGGCACTTCGTAGGCCTGCGAGGGTGTGAGCATCACGCGCCTGCTCCGTCCCACCCGTGTGGGCCCCCTGATTCCCAAGCAGTGGGCACAGGGACACAGAGGTGTCCTGTCACTCAGCGGCCACCCAGTGAAGCTGGCTGGAAGGTGGGAGAGGTCAGGTCTCCACCCTCCCCACGCCCACCCGAGCCTCTGATGGAACACTGCGCTGGGTTCCCTGCTCAGATCCTGGCTGAGTCTCCCAGGAGATGCTGGTCCTGAGGGCCGAGCCCTGCCCTGGGGTCATGAACAGGAGGAGACCTAGGGCCCACACTCTGGGGACCGAAGCGGGGATGCAGGGCAAGGCCCCTGGGGGCTGAGAGTCTGGCTGGCTCTGTCCAGGAGCCCCTCTGGCTGAGGACAGAGGATCCGGCTCCTCCTTCATGTTGCCTCACGACCTCCAAGGGCAGGACCGCCGCCTTGCTGGCTGCCCCAGCCCCAGGACCTGGTTCGTAGTAGGTGCTCACTGAGCACCTAAATGTGAGGGGGTGCAAGCATGCATGCAGGGATGCACGCAGGGATGAATGGACGGATGGATGCATGCAGGGATGCAGGAATGCACGCAGGGATGAATGGACGGATGGATGCATGCAGGGATGCAGGGATGCACGCAGGGATGAATGGACGGATGGATGCATGCAGGGATGCAGGGATGCACGCAGGGATGAATGGACGGATGGATGCATGCAGGATGCAGGGATGCACGCAGGGATGAATGGATCATGCAGGGATGCAGGAATGCATGCAGGGATGAATGATAGCAGGAATGGTGGCAACACGCAGCGATGAATGATAGCAGGAATGCATGCAGGAATGAATGATAGCAGGAATGCATGTAGGAATGCATGCAGGAATGAATGGACAGATGGATGCATGCATGCAGGAATGCAGGAACGAATGCAGGAATGCACGCAGGGATGAATGGATGAATGGTTGCATGCAGGAATGCAGGAATGCATGCAGGAATGAATGATAGCAGGAATGCATGTAGGAATGCATGCAGGAATGAATGATAGCAGGAATGCAGGAATGCATGCAGGAATGAATGATAGCAGGAATGCATGCAGGAACGCATGCAGGGATGAATGGATGAATGGTTGCATGCAGGAATGCAGGAATGCATGCAGGAATGAATGATAGCAGGAATGCATGTAGGAATGCATGCAGGAATGAATGATAGCAGGAATGCATGTAGGAATGCATGCAGGAATGAATGGACGGATGGATGCATGCATGCAGGAATGCAGGAACGAATGCAGGAATGCACGCAGGGATGAATGGATGGACGCAGGAAGGATGGAAGAAATGCACGCAGGAATGAATGAGTGGATGGATGAACGAATGAGTGAATGACTGAAGGGACAGGCAGCCGTGGGCTCCCGATCTGAAGGAGGCAGAGCTGGAGGCGCAGGCACTGCCCCCAGAGCTCCGTCCAGGGGGCGGCGACCTTCCGGACAAGAACAGCGGACAGGCGCGAGCGCCCAGGCTGACCTTGCAGACACAGAGTGGCGGGAGGCGCGGTGCCCGCCCCCGGGGCTGCCCTGGGGAACACCGTGGACAGGGCGCTTACACGCTTGTCTGTCACAGCCCTGGACGCTGGGTGTCCAGACTGAGCCCCCAGTCTGGCTCCTGGTCTGAGCCTGTTCCTCGGCCGCCTTCTCTCCGCCCCCTAACGGTCTGTCCTGGGCGTGCGCGTTCAGAGCAGAGAGGGATACGCCTGTCTCTTCCTCTTTTTACAGAGACTGCCCCCTCCAGGACCTATCGCCTCCCAGAGATCTCCCTCCTAACGCCACCCCATCACGGAGAGGGCTTCCGTGTGGGCACGTGGGGCCCAGCCAGCCCACTGCATTCCACCTGTACCCCCACAGTCTCCGCTCACGCAGACGGCAGGCTCCCCGAGATCTCGGACTCTCCAGCTCCAATTCCACCCCCTCAAGTCACAGTCTGTCTAAATGTGGACACGTCTCCCCAGGCCTGAGCCGCCGAAACCCTCACCTGTTCCCGGACCGGCTCCTGTCCCTGCCCGCCCACCCCAAACAAACCCAGAATGCACCCAGATGGACTCTGCTTGGCACACGGAGTCAAGCTGCCAGAATTCAAACCCCACCTACCCGCACCCTAACGGTGGGCTAAATACTCAAGCCCTGTGAGCCTCAGTTTCCCCATCTGAGCTAAGGTGACAGTGCCTCCCTCATGGGACCCACACTCCCCAAGTGGGTCCCCTCTGTTCCCCAGAGGCCCTTCCAGCCACAGGGCCCTCAGTTGTGGGCAAAGTCCTGGGCTAGAGGAGCTGCCTGTGACGTGAACAAGACCTGACCTGAGCTGGTCCTCACTGAGTGCCCGTGAGGCCCATGCTTTTCAGGTCCCTCCGACCCAAAGGCCACAGAGCAGGGATAGAGGGCAGAGCTGGGTGTCCGCCGCTCCAGCGGCTGGCAGGACCCTCAGGAGATAGGAGACGGAGAAAGTCGAGAATCTGCCTGCAGGATTTCTGCAGGACTCAAACACCTATGCTCTTTTCTCCTCATGTCCCTGCACAGCTGTTCTGGAGGTTCCGGAGGAGTCCACCCTGAGTTCTGCGGCCCTGGGAAGGAGAATATGCCCCTAGCCCTGTGTGCAGGGCAGGAAGGGCTTCCTCCAGTCCCGGGTGGTGCCTGTGGTTCCACATCTCTGCCCCCAGAGGGGACACACTTCTGCTAGGGCCACACTGGACATGAGGCTATCAGACGCGCACTTGTGCCTGGCAGGCTATTTGTCTGCACACGGGCGCATTTGGGCCCAACTTGCCTTCCTGGCCTTCTGTCCCCCTCCAGCCATTCAGGATACTTGCTTCCCTTCCTCAACACTTGGTTTTGCTCACTGTACAAGGTCCTCTCCGTATCCACCCATACACCCATTCATCCATCCATCAATCATCCATCCAACCCCCTACCCATCCATCCATCCATCCATCCATCCATCCATCCATCCATCTGTCCTTCTGTCTGTCCATCCATACATCCAACCATCCATCCAACCATCCACCTCTCTATCCAACCATCTAACTATCCATCCATCCATCCACCCATCTATCCATCCCCCACCCATCCACCCACCCACCAATCCATCCAGCCATCCATCCCTCCATCCATCCACCCATCTGCACAAACGTCCTTCCACACATCCAGTGAACAAATTATTTAAGAACGTGCTGTGTGTCCGGCACCATGCTATCCATTTGTCCAAATACCACCCAATTTCAACTATTTGTCTTTCTTTGTCTTCGCTCACCTTTCTGAGGACCGACTATGTGTCAGGCACTTTGCTAAACACTTATGCATTAGCTTATCTAATCTCCTCAATACCCTATCGTGGAATGATAATCATTCTTCCCATTTCACTGATGTGGAAACCAAGGCTCAGGGAGAAGAAGAGAACCGCTCAAGACCATCCGATTGGGGTTTGGACCCAGGACCACCTAACTCCTTGTGCAGCTCAAACGCCTCCAATTCCATGAAGCCCCCCTGACCTTCCCCATCAACACAGTCCACTCTATTGTTCCTCTGAACGCCTGCATTACTGGTAATTCACTGCCTTCCACTGTAAGTTCTCAGAGGAAGGCACCATGCTCCGAGCACCGTCCTATGCTCTGCACACTGGACAGCGCTCTGTGAAAGAAGCATAAATTGGATTCAACCTCTCCCTGGTGCCTGCCCCAACTTCCTGAGGAAGCCTGGACGCCATGCGTTCTTCAGAAGGGTGGGCTGCCTCAGAAACGGAAGTACGGGTCGGCCCCGTGGAGGTGACTGGGAAGACGGGTGCACGGTGAGCTTGCGGATGCGCCACGCCAGCCAGTCGTTCTGCTGAGTGGAGGCCACACGTGGGGCCCGCTCACCTCCCTCCATTCTGGCAGCCACACCAGGAGACAAATGCGGCTTTGAGCCACCTTGCAGGTGACGTGGCCAGAAGCAAGAAGAAAGCTGACCAGGGCTGTAAGGGGTGGGTGACTCCGGCTCTCAGTGGCCACCCGGCCCTGCAGCCCACGTTTCCACACCACGCTCTCCTCCTCCCAATTAAGATAAGCTTGTTTGCTCCGGGTCCACTGCTAAGTGCTCAAGCACAGAATATTAACAGGCATTTCCCACAATCTGCTCAAAATAGTGTGAAAATAGTCCCTGCATAAGCCAGGCCGTTTCTCTGAAATAAAATCAAGGCTTGCTGGTTTCAGACAGGGGCTACACACAGAGCCGATCTGACTGAACTACTCTGTGAAAAATAAAAATAGCTCCTTTTCTTGCTGTAAGAGGCAGGAGCTATAATATCGGACATTGATCTACGCCGGTGTCCTCACCCGTCTCTGGGGAGGCATAGGGGGCCCCGGGTCCAGACGTGCCTGGATTCAAGCCCCACCTCTGCCAGGACCTGACCTGCCTGGGCCCAGGCCTTGTCACGGCGGCGTGGGGATGTCACAGGTTTCTGTGGGGGCGGCGCAGTGAGGCCCCAGGCCCTCGGCGAGGCACGTCCCCGTGGCCGCTGTTACCACCAGGCCTGAGGAAAATGGCGAGGACAGGGGTCCCGCCAGCAGCCCGGACGCTGTGAGCAAGCCCTGCCCTGGTGGAGGCTGGGAGGCCCAGGCGTGGGGAGGAGGCCGCCCACCCCAGGAGCCTCCCCACCTGTCACACCCGGATGGAATCGCCCTGGGGGTGCAGGCAGGAGACAGGCTCCTCCCCCGCCCCACCCCTCCCTTGGTCCCTACAAAGTTGGCGCCCTGCCTGATAAGCTCTGACCACCGTCTCTGTCTTGCAGACCAGCCCGGCCAGTGTCCGCGCCGTGTGACGCCCCTATTCTGAGACGAAGCGCCTGGAGACAACCTGACACACTTTCTTCCTAAACCCGGTCGAGGCTGTAGCCCCACCTTAACCAGAGGGGAAGCAGGGAGGTGTGATTCGCACTTTCAGCCTCAGCTGATGACCTTGCTTCTTGCCTCCCTGGGAAATGGGAGAATCAGAAGGGGCCCCGGCTCCCGCCCCGATGCTGCCCCGGAACCGCCTGTGGCGCTGGAGTGTCATCGCCGCCACCCACTCCGGACGCGCTCCTCCCCCTGCCCCCTGCCCTCCGCGGCACTGGCCTGTGCACCCCCGTTCTCAGCGAGGGGTCTCCCAGGGGACATCTGGCAGCACTTAGGACACTTGTGGTCACAACCAGGGCGGGGGTGCCCTGGCATCGGCGGGCGGTGCCGCTCCACCCCGGGCGCGGCGCATCTGCGTCCAGAGCTGGGAGACGCCCACACGGGGATCTGGCCCCACGCACCCAGGGCGGCGGAGCGTCCCTGCTACACCGCCGTGCCCTGCACTGGCTGAGTCTAATTCCTCTGCACCCCCCGCACCCCCCCACCCGCTAAACTGACCTCATTGGGTCACCTGTCGCCTGCCAGCAAGTGGCGGGACTGCATGAGGACTACGGCCTCCGGAGGGGAGGCCCCAGGAACGAGCGCACACGGAAGAGGCCGTCTGAAGTTCTGCCGGCACCTTAGTCTTGGACTTCCAGCCTCCAGGACCATGAGGCCATGAACTTCTGTCACAGAGGCCGCCTGGTGTGCGGAGGCCGTCACAGCAGCCTGGGTGGGCGCCTGCAGCTCCCAGATGTGAGTCTCCAGCGCACACTCCCCGAACCTGCTTTCTAGCCATCCCGCCAATGCACCAGGCACGTGCTGCCCCAGGACCTTGGCACTTGCTGGGCCTGGAGCATTCCCCCCCAACTCCCACACGTTCTGCCCTCACCTGTCTTCACTTCCAAGTCAGCCTCTTCCCGAGGCCTTCTCCACAGAGACGGCCATGCTGCCGCGGACACTGGCTTTCCCAGCTTTATTTTGCTCCTTCCTGTGTGTCAGCACAGCTTGCCCACTGTGGCTGGCGGAATAGCGGGCACCCCAAGTGCACTCACGTTCCCGTTCCAGAGCCGGGGACTGTGGTCAGTCGTACAGTGAAGGGAATAAGGTCACTGACCGGCCGACCTGCGCTGGGGCGAGTGGGTGTGGTTCCAGGGACCTTAAAGTGGAAGAGAGAGACCGAGGAGGGAGAGGAGGGGAGGCACAGAGGGAGACTGGGTGGGGGGGTGCAGAGGGAGACGGTGCAGGGGAGGTGCAGAGCTCCACACTGTGCCTGTGATGGAGGAAGGGGGGTGGCCCCAGAAGCCGGGGCGTCAGCACTGGGAAACCCCCTTCGAGCCTGCACGGGGGCCACCACTCAGGCATCCTGACTTTGCCCAGAGAGACCTGACTGGGACTTGCAGCCTCCAGAACCAAGAGGAGCCACGTGTGCCGCGACGAGCCACTGCGTTGTGCGGACTGGTGTCAGCAGGAGGAATGGAGTCTGCTTATCTGTGTGTCCCCCTCCTCACTGGGCACAGCACTGAGGGTCCACATGTTGCTTTGCTGCTGCGACTCTGGCGCCTGGAGCTCTGCCTGGAGCAGGGAGGTGCCCAGTGTGTGAAGAGAGAGCGCCGCCAGCCACCCGCCACCAGCCACGAGTCACGAGCCTGTGCGCCTTGGGCCCCGAGAGGGAGCTGAGCAGTGAAGGGCTGGCAGGCTCGGCTGGTGGGCGGAGCCACTGCACCGCCCTTGGTGGTGGTGGGGGGGACTGGGGACACTCTTGGGCCTGACCTTTCAGAGCATTTTGAACGAAACCTATGGCCTCCCAGAAACCCTCTGCAGATGGATTCTTGGAAACCTGAGGTTTACGCCATGAAAAATATTGTTTGTGTTTACATGAAAACCAGTCGGGTTTCGGCTCATGGCTTCGCCGACATGGATGCCACACGGGCGCTGAGCCTGGGTTGCACGCTGTGGCCGTGGGGACCCAGTCTGCTGACCGCCCAGTGCTGACGGGCCCTCTGTGTGTGACCAGCACCCCTGCGCATCCAGAGCGAGACAGGCCAACGCCGTCCTGCGGCACCTCACTCAGGCCAAGAACAGGACATCTCCACCAGGACCCCCGGGCCTCGTGGGGGCAGCGGAGGACCCAGCCCTCATCCGCAGCACCCAAGGGACCGGCCCCTGAAGGAAGGCGTCTGCCAGGGACTCTGAACGCCTGGACTCCTGGACCGCCGCCAGAGAACCCACGTTTCTAGAACGCCCGGTCTTCCTGTGAGCAGCAGGGTGCTCCTGCGGCGCCAGAGCGTCAACGCGCTACCTGCAAATGTCTAAAACGCACCTGGGTCTCTGCCAGCTCGCGGAGATTCCTTCCCTGCTTCCCGCTTACGCCCCCCGACGCGGGGATGCAGCTCCTCCAGACCTCCAGGGCGTCCAGGCAAGGCCTGTCCCGACACTCTCCCCGAGCCCCACACCCACCCCGCTCCATCCCTACGCACCCTCATACTCCCCCTGCCCCCCACACACCCCAGCATCGCTTGCCCCTGCACACACACCCCCGCCACCCCACACCCTGGCGCCTCCTGCCTTCCCCACCGGGTCGGGCCGGCAGCCAAGCCCCTCAGCGGCTGCTCCTCGAGGACTCGCCGCAGGCCTGATGCCCGCACGCGGCCGGGCCCCGGGGCCGGTGTTTTAAGGAACAATTGTACTTGGCTTATTTACTAAAACATAAATGCCAACAGCTGAGGCCTCTGAACCCCCTGGGAAGGCCCACGTGGCAGGTGCACCCCGGACCTGACCTGACTCGGTGGGCCAGGCAGGTGGACCGGGGAGGCTGGGCTGCTGGGGGGCCCTGGTCCCCTCGCCCCAGTCTTTCGGGTCCAGCCCCCAAAACTAGGGCCTGGGGCTCCCGGGGGACACGCGTGACACAGAACCGTGCAGGAAACACGCGCGTCTGTGCTGTGCTTGAACTCTCGCAAGGACAGCCGGGGTTGGGACCGCGTGCAGCCGGCGGCCGGGTGGGCGCTGTGGCCCGACTCCCGCAAGACGCAGCCCACACCCAGGGCAGATGCGCTGCCGGGTGCCCACCCTCCTCCGCGCCGCCTCTCGAACCGCCAGGCGCGCCGGTCATGAGGTCCGAGGGGCTTCCTGCCTCCTGGCAGAGGTCTGGGGGCAGCGGGACGCCCTCACCAGCCAGCACAGCCGCGTCTACAGGTGCTGCCGCAGTGGTGGGAGCCTCTCCGTGGGGAGGGGGAGATGCTACCTGAACATCCCCCCCCAAACTGCAGGGTGCAGGGAGAAACCACCCACCATCCGGCTTGGGACCTAGTATCTACTTCCTTGATTTCTCGTGGAAACTCCTCTCTCTCGTTCTCAGTGTCCTGTGGTTTATGAGCCCAAGCTCCAGGAGAGAAATAAAGCGGACACTCCTAAGAGGGGAAGACAGAGAGCCAGGCTGCTGGCCCAAGCCTCACCTGATGCCAGAGCAGCCCCTGAACCCCGCAGTCCCAGGGCCCAGTGGGTCCTACCGGAGTCACGTTTGTCAGGATTGAGCTTTCTCTCACTTGAAAATTAGAGATCTCCACTGAAGCCAGAACTGAAGCTTCCTTTTAGGCCTGAGAAGATGGAGAATCCCACAGTGACGTCCCCAAGTGCCGGGGCCTGACGGCAGGATGCCTCCACCACGTTCGCATTAGCGGCTACTTTATTTTCTTACTTACGCTTTAGCAGACGGAGTCGCAGAAAGGCTGGAGAGAGCCTCCCTCCATCCATCCCGGCCACCTGTCCACGACCCCAGGGGACGCCGCCTTCCCAGACCGGATGCCTCGGCCCAGAGCCCTCGGGGTCAGCGGCTCAGCAGCGCCGGTGTGGGCCCCCCTCCCCTCCACCCCTGCGGTCCATGCTGACCACCCAATCACCTCACTTAACAGTGCCCTTCAAACTGACTCACGTTTTAAATTCAATACATTTGTTTCTTAAACAGGTAATCTGTCATTACCAGAAACAGGAAGCCTGAATCGTTTGTCCAAAATATCAGCCAGCAGAGAAGAAAAAGAGCACGTGGCCGTGAACGCCTAGCGGGCCGCGCCGCCCGCCACGGTCTCCAGCCAGGAGGGGCCCGAGCGTGTCTGGAGGGGGCCTGGGAAGTGCAGCGTGGAACTGATAGCCGTCCGGGAATCGGCAGGGCTGTCGCCTCATGCAGATCTCATCTCAGTCCCGAGGACTCGAGGGAAAGCATGGATGTGCTTTAAAACCTGCTAGACAGAAGGACGTGAGCCCGCCGCCTCGGTCCCTCTGGCCCGTCCTGGCTGCTGGCGCACCTGGTCCTTGGCTCACCGCCTGTCGCCGTCCCCGCCTCCGCCGCGTACGCCGCCACATGGACTCTCTCTTCCCCGTCCCTGCCTCTCCGCCTCCTACAGGGACACCCTCGTCCTTACAAGTCCCCGGACGGGGGCCCTGGTCCCGCATGACCTCAGTTGAACTGAATACATCGGCACAGACCCTGTCTCCACAGAAGGGCCCATTCCAAGGGCCTGGGTGGATGCAAGTCTGGGGCCCGATGCAGCCCAGCACCCCGTCCACCAGACCACTCTCCATCACACTGCTTTCCGTGGCTTACTTGTGCCAGAAACTGTTCCTGCTCAGCCTTCCTCCCCGGGGCACCTGTGTCCCAGTCACTTACGTGCCCCGACTTGGTGTCAGGAGCATAGCAGGCGCTCAGTAAACACGCGGGGAATGAACGACCGCATGAACAACTGAGAATCCACCTTCATGCAAGCAGCGGAGTGCCCTGGGCTTGGGGAGGCTAATTCCAGGACAGGAAGGACCCGGGGCTTCGCACACAAGAGGGGCAGCCTCCCTCCAGAGCACTTCTCTTCTCTACACACAGCCTTGGTGGCCTCCAGCGTGTGGGGGGGACGTCACGGGACCGTCCCAGGAAGGGTCTGCAGTGGCGGGCGGTGTGAGAGCCGCGCTGCCGGCCGGGGCTCCCTCCTGAAGACAGGCCGCTGTCAGAAGTGGGGCCACGCTGAGGTCACGCAGCTCCTAGTGGCTTTCAAACAGCAGGAAATGAGTTTTCAAACAACCGGGAAATGAGTTTCTCCTTTCTGTGAATGGCAGTTCTATGGCAATTAGACGCGCGGACAGCAGCCGGTCACCGAGCGGGGTGGTTGGGAGACCATCTCGGTCGCCGCGATTCTGCCGTGACACCCGGCGCTTTCCCTTCCAGGGTGTCGGACCTGGGCCCCATCCTGGACTGCCCCCCCAGGGGGATAGGGAAACATACAGAGACTTTTTTTGTCAAGTTTCCAGCCAACGAAGGATAAACTGTCCTTTCGGAAAGTACGGCCTTTGAAATATGCAGACTGCTGAGCTGAATTGTAAATGCAATCACTGAGCCCGCACCCGAGGGGGATCACCACCTGCATGAATTATTCCTTGAAGTGCGGCTGCGAGTCTCCGCCTGGAGCCGAGCCTGGGGAGGTCGGCCTTTATCACGGGGCAGAGTGTCCCTGCGCCTCGTCCCCCCAAGCACAGGGGCCGGGTCCGCCTGGAGCGAGGTCCTGCGTCCAGGAAGTGGCCTCGCTGTCCTGACTCATCGGCGGTTGGACGGGGACCAGGGCCAGCCCAGCAGGTCGACAGGAGGGAAAACGGAAAAACCAAACGCCGTTCACCTGCTCAGAGGGATGAGAGGTAACCGCAGGCTGGGGGCGGGAAAGACGGTTCGGCCGGACAGCCCCCGCCGCGCCCCCGTGTCCCGCGCCAGGCTGGGCTCCAGCAGGGGGCGGTAGGGGCAAACGGCCAGCTGCCAGCTCGCCACTGCCCCGGGAGGCCGGCGCTGCCAGGACCCTTGGTCACATCCCAGTTTCTCCAGCCGCGGCCGCTTTGACGGTGAGGCCGGTGGTGCAGGACCTTACAGCTCACGAAGCAGGTCTGGAAGGAAGACGACTGGCAGACTCGAGCGAGAAAGGCCCCTGGAGCCAGTGGGAAGCCATCTGTGGAACTAAACCTCCCCGGTGACCAGGAAAGCTTTCCGTGGAGCCCACGTGCCCTGACAAGTGGAATTGCCTGTGGCATTTCCAACAGGACCTGCCTAGAACCCCTCCCGAGAAAGAGCTCTCAGGGCGGCTGCGCTGGAGGCGAGGGGGCGAGGGGTGTCCGCCGGGGACAGCCAGACACTGGGTGCTATCCCCAGACCCAGCCACCCCCTTCTCCGCACCCACTTCTGCAGGCTCTTGCCGTCCGATTCACTCATGTTTTTATGATGCCAGCAGTATGTGCAGGGGTGAGACCATCGGGGTCCTCACGTGGCTTCTGTTCTGGCCGAGCCTCTGAAACCCTGAGCCAGGCCTTCAAGGGGCAGAGAGCACGTGCTGGCCACTCGCATTCAGAGCAGGTGGGGAATCTCTGGGCAGTCCCCCCAAATTCAGCTTCGGAGCCGTGATTTCCGCCAGCCGCTAAAGCGGACACCACGGTGGAAGATGGCAGCACATCTGTCGTCCATGGCCAGAGGCCCCAGTCACGTGGTGGGTAAAACCCCGCATGCCACCTCCGCAGCCTCTGTGCACCTCAACCAGGGTTTTACTATTAAAACTCAGCACAGGGTCCCTGGGGGGCTCAGGCATTTAAGTGTCCGACTCTGGCTCAGGTCATGATCTCACGGTTCATGAGTTCAAGCCCTGCATTGGGCTCTGTGCCCACAGCTCAGAGCCTGGAGCTGCTTCGGATTCTGGGTCTCCCTCTCTCTCTGCCCCTCCCCCACTCATGCTGTCTCTCTCTCTCTCAAAAATAAACATTACAAAATATTAAATAAAAAATAACCTCAGCACTCTGTTTGTCGGTAGGATTTTAGCCTCCTGGTCAGGAATCAGGGACCTCGCTGCAGTGGGCACACGCCCCTTAGCACCTGACCACCCACTTGCCCTCAGGACGCAGTCGGCCACAGACCAGGCTTCCCATTTCATGGCCGCAGTCCTGGAAGGACCCACCGTCTGGACAGGATTTGGGGACAAGAAGGACACAGGGGTGAATAACACTGACTCTCACCCTGAGATGGGTTCCCCTTCCCAGCCTGTCTGGATCGCGCATCTCTCCAAGGTGAGAGTCTTGGCTTTGTGCGAAGATGTCCCGGCACGTTCTTCACTTGAGAACCTCCTGTTTCACGAAGAGTGGGCGGCCTTGGACTCAGAGCCCCGCGGACGGCACAGCCCGCACGGTCTCGCCACCATCACTTGGCCGCCTCTGCTTCGGCTGTGGTGCTGATGTGCACTGTGTTTTGAAAGACGTTTAAGCCAAAGCAGTGAATGGTTTAGAGGAAGATCCGCTCACTCGCTCATTCCACAAATATCCCTGCAGCACCAGCTACGTGCACACTGTGGCCTGAGACGCTGAGCGTTAGAGCCACAGATAAAACGGGCAGAATCCCTCAGGTGGGTCGGGGCTGGCGTCGTGCACAAGGACTGTAAACACGGAGCCCGTCACGCGTGCGTTGCTGAGGCTCGAGAGGGAGCGGAGTCGAAATCATCTCTTCCCCAGACGAGGGCGAGCAGCCTGGAGCACGGGCAGAGCTGGCGGGGAGGCCAGGTGCCTCGCGGTCACCTGGAAGACCACAGCTGGACCTTCCTGCTTTAATGTAAACGTTTAACGGCAGAAATACAGATCGTTTTGCAGTCGGTGCCGCCTTCCGCAGGCACCACCTCTCACCTGCCCAACGGCCTCCACGAGCTGGGCTCTCCCACGGGCTCTCCGGTGCTGTCTGCACAGCAGACCCACACTTTGACCTCCAGCTGCATGGGTTTGGGCGGCGGTGGGTCGGCCTGCAGGGACTGATGCATGCACTCTGCATTTTAGGAAGCACCTCACCTAGAGCGGCCAGCGCCCTGCAGCTGCAAGCTCGCATCCCCGGCCCAGCTCTGCTTCGGAACCAAGGAACCGCGGCCTCCAAGAGTCAGAGACCAAAGGGTCAGAAGGCACAAAGGAGCAGGGCAGCCAGGTGGTGGCGCCTCCCCTGCGCAGGGTGGAGGTCTGGCCTTGCTGCGCACGAGGCCCGTTCGCAGGTGACCGCCTTCACCTGGGCCACGCCCACAACAGGGACAGAGCCCTCGTGAACGCAGAAGCCGGAGCACGGGAGAGTTCTGCCCTCCCATCCCCCAGGGACTGGCAAGCAGACCAGAGAGCCGACCGGGGACGCCTCCCTCCCTCTTCACACCAAGCTTAGAGGCTCTCAGACGCCGCGTTCGTGAGGCTTCCTGTGCCAGCCACACGCATAGAACCAGGGATGTGATTTAAGATATCCAGAGGATGATTCCTGGCTATAAGCATTTTTTTCTTGCCTTGAGCACTGAATTTAGAAGCAACTCTCGTGCACACACAGGATGTGACTACATTGCATTTCCTTAAAGAGCGTTTTCTCCCCGGTCCTGTGAGTTCGGATCTACGCACACCATTTGTCAGGTCCCACACCATTGCTGGGGTCCCCATGACATGCTGAGTAAAGGTCACCGGCCCCGCTGAAGAAAGGGTGTGGGAAGAACATCCCACCTCCCGGGCCGCTCCTGGGGCACCTGCCTTCCCAGCAGCTCCTCTGAGCCAGGAGACGTGCCAACGTGGCATGAAGGCAGAGGAGATATAAGTGACACCCATTTTGCCCAGATCTCTTCTCCTTTCCACACTCGGTGGAGAGTCACAGGAATCATCTCCTCTACACTTCCTGAGTCTGAAGCAGAGCCCCCTTGCTGTTCTCCGAGGTCCTTTCACACGGGGAGTCGGCTCCCATTTGGAGGGCTAAGCACTGCTTTCAAATGGCTTCTTGTGAGCAAATGTCAACCCCTCCTGTACCACCACCCCCTTAGGGACCAACCTGGGAGGAGACACATTGACTCTCTCCTCATTTCCAGGAACAAATACTGAGTGACTCCTGGGTGGGACACCGTGCTGGGTACATGGCCTAGAAGTGGGGTGCAAGACCCTCATCAGAGGACATCAGGGAGGGGAGACAGGGAGGGAGAGAAAGACAGAGACAGACGCAGAGAGACAAGGACATAGGGACAGTGACAGAAAGAGACAAAGAGAGAGGGAGAGAGACACAGAGAGATAAGGAGATAGAGACAATGACAGAGAGACACAAAGAGGGAGGGAGACAGAAAGACACAAAAAGAGAGAGACAGACACAGAGAGACAGAGACAGACAAAAGACGGTGGCACATTTGGAGAAAGAGGTGGGTGAAGGATGGAGGAGGGGTGAGGGGAATCAGGGACACGGGGGAGGGGGAGGCTGGGGTGGGCAAGGGGGTGGCACTCTCGTTCCCGAACCACTTCCTATGTCCGGCTAACGCTGGGAAGGTCATCAGAGGTGCTGGGCTTCTCTGCCACCGAGAGCCTTGGCTCCTTCTCACCTTGAAGGGCGAGGGGAGAGCAGCCGTGGTGCTGAGCCGGCCGCCACGATGTTACACAACTCAATGTGCTGCCAATGTTTTTATATAATCCTCCGGCTCTCCCCATGAAACAGCCCATAACACCCTGGCAAACACTTCGGTAACGCCATGTGCCCTCACCGGGGCGCGCACTTCCGGGAGATGAATCACACAACCAGCCGAGCCCGTGGCAGCTGGACTAAACTTTCCTCCTGGCTGCAGCTCGGGAGAGATCGGAACAGCCACACAGCTCCCTCGGCAAGGGCACCTCTGGGGGAGAGCCAGGGGTCCTGGGGTGGCGAGGGGGCGCTTGGGAGGTCAGAAGGACGCTCGCTCCCTCCCAGACAGCGGGTGGGGCTGCGGACGGTTCCCTCACCCCGGGTGTCTCCCCCGGGTTTCAGGACGCCTTCCAGAAGGGAAGGCCGAGAAGCACCACCCCCCACCCCCACTGGCAGGGAGGCCGTGGAGACCCCAGCGGTGCAGGCCAGAGGCCTCTGCCCGCAGCCTGCTACCGCCGCTGCCTGGCCAGGCTGGCCGGGCTGCCTGTGCACTTGCACAATAACATAAAGCAGACAGAAAAAGCCCACTAATGAGGTAAACACACAAACTTCTCTTCTTCCTCCTTGTACCTCAGCACAGAGGCAGCCCAGGGACCAGCACTCACTGAATTTGACGCATCCCAACGTGGAAAAACACCCGTTCCTCCCAGCTGCGGCCGCCGGCCCTGACCTGTCACACTGACGCTGACGCTTGTGAGGAGCCCCCCACCAGGAGCTGGGCTTGCCGAGGACTGTGGGCTCCCCGCACCACAGCCCAGGGTCCGTCTAGGTGACTAGCACCTGCCAAGCCCCTGCTGGACCCCTGACTCAATCTGTCCACGAGTCGTCAACCCCTGGCCTCATGCTTGTCCCACAGCAATGCTGTTTGGGGGGGGCCCAAGCGTCCCCGGGGGGGGGGCTGGACTGGCCCTGGGGTCACAGGGAGGCACCTTTCCCTGCTGGCATTAAGGAACAGGTCAGCAGCCACTGAAGGTGGCACCACCTCCTTCCAGTGCCCACGTCTTCCAGGAGGGAGAGGGGTGGTGGCGCAGGCTAGGACGCCTGCCCCCTCAGCTGCTGGAAGAGCGGAATGTGCCCCCCAGCCTCGGACCTGGGCACCGTCTGCTCTCAAAGCAAGTCGCAGAGCCTCTTTAGAAGTTCTCTCAAGCTCTCTCAGGGAGTGAGTCGGAGGCGTCGCGTGTGTGGTGACAGGGACGGCTCTCAAGTGTCCACCGGGCGAGTGAATGAGTGCGTGGACATCCAGGCCAACACTCTCCCCCGAGGGAGCCCTTCTCCTCGCCTGCCTCTTGCCCGGCCTCCTCCTGCGGTAACACGGAAGGGCTCTGACCCCAGTCCCTGTTGGCCGCCAGGTGGCCGGGACACGTGCTGTGTCCTGAGAACTGGGGGCGACTCTCCCCCACCCCCCCGGCCCGAGCAGGACACCGCCTGGGCTCACCGTTCAGCTGGTTGTAGACCACCTCCTCCAGGTGGGCCAGGCGCTGCAGGATGGCTTCGCGGTCGGCCAGCGCGCCCCCCTGGGCCGGCCGGCCGCGCCCGACCTGCACCCGCCGCTCGGAGCGGCCCTGCAGGCGGCAGTAGGCGGAGAAGACGACGACGCCCACGAACACCAGGATGTTGACCGTCAGCAAAGTTTTGATCTTCCTGGCCACCGCCATGAGCGCGGCTGGAGGCTGGGGGCCGCCTCACCCGCGGGGCATCCCCGTGGGCCCAGCGGCCGCAGGAGCCTCCACCCGGCGCACGGCTTCGGGGACCATGAGGCAGCCCGGCTGACCGCGGGGCCGCGGGGGCTGTGGCCGGAGGCTGCGGAGCGGTGAGGGCTGCGGGCAGGGGTGAGGGCTGGGGGCTGCGGGCGGGGGCCCGGGGTGCGGCCGGGGAGTGGGGACGGGGCTGCGGCCGGAGGTGGGGGCACGGGGCTGCGGCCGGGGTGGGGGCTGCGGGGGTGGGGGCTGCGGGCGGGCGGGGCTGCGGCCGGGGGTGGGGCTGCGGCGGGCGGGGGAGCTGCGGCCGGGGTGGGGGGCTGCGGGCGGGGGTGGGGGCTGCGGGCGGGCGGGGCGCGGGCGGGGCCTGAGCGCGGGCGGGCAGGGGGCTGCGGCCGGGGGTGGGGGCTGCGGCCGGGGGTGGGGGCTGCGGGCGGGCGGGGGCTGCCGGGGCTGCGGGCTGGCTGCGCGCTTTCGGCCGCCAGCGCCCGGGAGCTGTCCCTTCAGCATTCTGTTCCGCGCCCGCTCAACGCGCCAACGCCGCGGTCTGCGGAGCTGCAGGGCCGCGCGCGCGGGGGCAGCCGCGTCTCCGCAGAAGGGCGCGGCCCCGTCCCGGGGAGCGGGCGGGCCTGCGGGCGGGAAGGCGGGAGGCTGCTGGGCAGGCGGGCGCTCCGGCGGCGGCCGTGCGGCTCCTGCCCGCCCCGCAGCCACGGCGCCGGTGCGGAGTGACGCGGCCGCCCAGCTCATCAGCATGCACGCGGGGCCTCCGCGCCCGCCCCCCCCGGGCCGCCCCCGCCCACCTCGCGGGGAGCGGGGTCCGGGACCAGCTCCCGCGGCCCAGAGCGGCCGGCCTGACCGGTGGGGTGGGCCGGGGCGGGGCCGCGCACTCTGGACATCCACACCAAGGGCAGCGCGGACGCGGTGGGGGAGAGGGGGTTCTGCGCGCCAACCCTCCTTCCTTGAGCCCTCTTCCCAGACTCGGAAATAAACCTCAAACTTGACCCGAGGAAGAGGGGCCTTGGGGGGTGCCTGGTCAAGGCCGTGTTGCCTGCAAGCACGGGCCTGGGGTGGGGGTGGGCGGTGCCTTTGTAGGGAGGAGGTCTGACAGCAGGGTCAGAGCCATCTGCCTGGTCTCCCCGTTCCCCTAGGCCAAAGTGAACCAGCTCCCGGCTGCCTTCCCATTCCCCTCTGTGGAGCTAAGGGCTGGGAAAAGCTGAGCTCAAGGACCGGTGGACAGAGCCTGAGATCCAGCGGGACCCAGGGGCCCCACTGGGCGGCACCTGGAAAGCCACCAAAGGCAGAAACAAGGGACAGATCCCTAGGCGCCAGGTTCTCCAGGTCTCCATGCTCAGACCTCAGGGAAGAGCAAACCTGGCTGCCCCCACCACCCTGACGTCTAGCCCCACACCAGCATTTTACAGCTGAGACAGCAGGGTCACGGGAGGGGAAAGCCACCACACCCTGGGGACTTGTGGGCACCCCCAGACACAGACTCCTGTCTGCTTCACACTGTATCCTGCCACCAGAACACAGAACGTCACACTTAGCTGGTGCCCGGTAGATATTTGTTAAATGGATAAATGATGGAACATTTATTAAGAGCCAACTTTGAACTGGGTCTCCAATATACAGACATGGGTAAGACAGGACATTGGGTTCTGGGATGGGAGCTCTAGCTATGAGTGTTTGTGCACGTGTGTCTGTGTGTGCATTTATGTGCATGTGCATTTGTGTGCGTCCGTGTGCATGTGTGTGCATGTCCATTTGTGTGTCCGTGTGCACGTGTCTGTATGCATGTACATTTGTGTGTCCATGTGTGTGTGCATGTGTGTATCCGTGTGCATGTGCATCTGTGTCTATGTCCATATGTATTTGTGTGTGTCCGTGTGTGTGCCCGTGTGCATCTGTGTGTGTCCATGTGTAGACGGATCTCTGTGTGTGCGTTTGTGTGCATTCTGTGTACCTGTGTGCCAGGGGATGTCAGGGCTTTCTGGCTTAGTCCAGTACTCTCTTCTCCAACGTGCGCTTCTTGACCTCAGGCAGGCCAGCCGACTGCTGGAACACCTTGTGCTTCCTGGGAGAATCTGGTGAGAGTGAAAAGACCCATTTTTCCACATCCTCATCAAAACTACCTTTTCTTTCTCGGGACATTTGTCTCAAGAAAGTCAGAGGACGAGCACCAGGAAGGAGCCGCCCCTGGGCCTTGCAGCCAGTGTCGACAGGGTGTTTACATATAAATCAGTTATTGTGAGGGGAGTGTGAGAATCCGGTGTTTAGCCATCACTCCAGGAGAGTCTTAGGATCCAGCAGGTTTCACAAACATGGTCTCTTTTTGACAAACAGCCAATCCCATGTCCCTTCCTAGGAAATACTGTATTTTTCTGTTTATAAAATGCCATGTTGTAAGACGTTTCCCAATTTTACAAGGATAGCTTTCAGAATAATAATACAAAAAGCCAACATTTACGCAGTGGTAAGATTTTGCCAGGCGCTCTTCTGGTTTCTTTATGGGTGTTCACAGATGAAGACTGACAGCAATCACATTACCACGTGAGCTGGTATCATCTAATTATACATACTTGGAAACTGAGTCACCAAGAGGGCAAATGCTTTGCCCAAGGTCACACTGATGGCAAAGAATTTCTGGGATTTGAGCCCAGACAATATGGCTCCAGAATCAGACTTATTAGCTCCTGTCGCTCAAGAAAAAAATCAAGTACTTTTCATTATATGTTTATTGAAAGTGATGTTAAAGTGGTTTTGCATGAGAAACACTATTTTGTTCGTGTAAATATATTGCAGTGCATTCTGAAATTGAGCAGGAAACAGTACATCCATACTATGCCTTGAGATTCGACTAAATATTTCACTTGAGATACAAGCACGCTGAAGATCTGCAGAGAGGGGGTGCGTCCAATAGTCCAGCAAACCAGTGTTTGATCTGCAGTCACACCGAATGCTCCCCGTGAGAGATGCCACAAAAACGTGGCAGGGGGGTCAGTGCCGTGGTAGAAGCAAAGCCACTCTGGGGCAGCCGTGTTTGAGAACGCAGGCGTGCATGCCGCACACGCACTGATCCTGCCGCCACCAAGCCCCGGCCTCTAGGGGCGTCCCTGGACAGACAGACAGCCCTCCAGGCGCCCTGGGCGTGTCTGAGGTCCGGAGTGCCCTTTGCTGGTGCAGGACAAGCCCTCCAGGTATTGGAGATGTCATGCGGGACGGCATCGAGGGGTCCTGGGCGAGTCGCATGCTCCAGACCTTGGGGGACACCGTCGGCACAGGCAACAGGAAGATGGGGCAGTGGAATGTAAAGTGACGCCAGTTCAGGGAAATGTCAGGCTCTTTATTGTCAAAGAAGTCACGCTCTGCCGAGAGTGTGGCCTTGAGCGAACACTCAGATCTGAACAGAATTTCCTCTGAGCTGGGCCACGGCTTAAGTCCCAGACTGGACCCCAAGCTGAAATCGGCAGAACTCAAAGCGGGTGTCTCCCATCTCACGGAAAGAAAGACTTTTTTCTTCTCGCGGCTGAGCCGTGCAGGTGGCATGCTGCGCTTCCATCTTGCGCTCCCATCAGGCCAGGCGGGTTCTGCTGCAGTAACAAGCAGTCCTCAAAGCTCATGTACTCCAACTATGCGAGGCCACTTCTCACACACGCCACGCGTCCCTGACCAGACGCCGCAGGCCCAGCCTTCAGAGAGATGCTCGGATGTCCCGACGGCCATGCCAAAGGGCAGGGGAAAGTCTAGGAGGGCCTCATACGGGCCTTTCCGTGCCCGGCCCAGAAGTGGCAGCTGACGTTTCCGCTCATAACTTACTGGCTGGAAAGATCATGTGAACCTTTGCAGGTAGAACAGTGGCGGTAGGAAGCCACTTTGGTGAACTTTGGTGAAAACACCGTGATCTGCACGGCAACCCTCCAGCCAGTCAGGGTTTCACTCCAAACTCAACCCAACTCCCAGATACCAGGCTGCCCAGGGTAGCAGGCATGACCTTTATTACTTTAGAATTTAGGGGCGCCTGGGGGACTCTGTCGTTTAAACGTCTGACTTCGGCTCAGGTCATGATCTCATGATTCATGAGGTCAAGCCCTGCGTGGGGTTGTCTTCTGTCAGCGCCAAGCCTGCTTGGGATCCTCTCTCCCTCTCTATCTGTTTCTCTCTCTCTCTCTCAGAATAAATAAATAAACTTAAAAAAGCAGAATTTAATGCAACCGTTGTACAGCAGGTAGCCCTGAGCAGTGACTGTAGGGACTCTTGGCTACAGGTGATCACCGAGGAGGCAGGAGGCGAGAGTCTCTGCCTCACGCCCCTGGGCCGGGAATGCAGAGTTCAGCTCCCACGTGGCAGCACTTTCTCTTCCTGGAGGTTCCCAGCCAGAGGCTGCGCGAGGCCAGTTCTCACCCCGTGACTGACCTCCAGAAACCCATCTGCAGCTCGGACTCGTGCTGGAGACAAAGTGGGGGAAGCAATGATTCCCAGATCCCCAGCCCTGATCCTGTCTCCCCTGACTGATTAGGCCACGAGTCTGAACGTAAGTGGCTCCACGGATTCAGCAGAGGTGTCTGTGGACTACCCATCACCACAGACCCCCTCAGATGCCCCCTGTGACAGCTGGTGGGCCCACACCGTGGCCTCTGCAGACGGGCACATCAGGCCTCCTGTCTGTGGGAGGGGGTGCGGCTCAGAGATGTGGCGTGACCAGCCAGGCACGGGGTGGCTGTAGCTGCTGCGTGGCAGGACTGACAGAAGGCAGCAGCGCCCAGGTCTGCCCCCCCACCCCCCCGATCTGCAGGCGTCCCACGTGCAGGGCCTCCGCCGAGTGGGACCCGACTGCCGCCTGCGCCTCACCTGGCGGTCACGTTTCCAGGGGCCACGTCTGACTGCCGGGACCGGCTAAGGAGGGGCTGGGCCCCGTCCGGCGTCCAGGGCCCAGGGAGGACCAGGACAGAGGCCCCTGCTGCTGGCGGGCTGGGAGCGGCGCGACCTGGGTCCTGGTGTTATCAAAGAGAGCCAGCACCTGTGAAGGAGAAGCAGCGGTCAGGGACACGAAATCACCAGCATCGGCAGAGAGAGGACTTTGATTTCCCTGTCTGCTGGAGGGGAACTTAGCTCAAAGCTCACAGAGAACATTCCGGCCTTCTATTGGAGGAAAAAATAGTCATGAAAATGGCTCTCATTTCCGTCGACTCTCAGGCCTGCCCTCCTTTGTCTGGGTCTCTTGAAAGGTTTCTGATGACCCAGTAGGTCCTGAAAATCCAGTCCTCCTGGTTTCCGGGACCGTAAGGGCCTGCCCAGCGGACTGAGCCCCCCATGCCGCCGCAGGCAGCGTCCGGGGCAGCCCTGCTCCGGTCTGAGGGCCTCTCGCTGGCACCCGGGGCCCCCAGGACAGAACGGCCCAGCCTGTATGATCACCGCCAGGCAGGTCCCTTCCTGGGGGCGAGCCCGGCGGCTCCAGCCTGGGGACGGTGCCACAGTTACCGCCAGAGAAGTGGCCTGAGAACAATCGCACGACGAGATCAATGTGTACTGGGTCCAACGGACCACTAACGATCGTAGGGATTTAAGACGTAGGGCGTGACGATGTGATGCATCTTGAAGCGATCACGGCAACCACGTCCACACCTCACATAGTTACCGTTCTGTGTGTGCGGGAGAATAAGGTGATCCTCGGCGGATTTCAAGCACACAACGCAGTCCCCGTCACTGCGGCCCCCGTGCTGGATGCGGGACAACCCCCCCAGCTCACCTACCTTGCAGCTGGACGTGTGCCCCCTGACCCGCCTCTCCATGGCCCCCAACCCCCAACCCTTGGTCCCCACTGCCCTTCTCTGCTTCCGTGGCTTTGGCCTTTTCAGATTTCATGTATGAGGTCGAGCAGTGCTGGTCCGTCAGTGCCAGGCTTATTCCACGGGGCGTAACGTCCCCAAGGCTGTCCGTCGTGGCGAACGGCAAGGGTCCCTTCTTTTTAGAGGCTGAGTAAGATTCCGTTGTGAACCTGAGGCCACACACCCCCCACTGTCTTTAATGCGGTTTTGTTTTGTAAACTATCCAGAGACGCCAGGATGCTCCTCTGAAGGCACACGCGCCTGCCCCACCCCACAGCAGCCCCAGGGGAGCGGCGGGGATGGCTGTTGGTTCCCTTCTTGTGGTGACTGTCTGGTGGGGGGGCCGCCCCTCCCCTCAGCCTCAGAGCTCAGGCTGAGGCTCAGGCTGGCAGCAGGAGCCTCACAGACGACCCTGAGCAAGTGGGGTCTGGTCAGACCTGACCTCAGGTTCGCCTGAGACAGGACAGAAGATTGAGGGGCCGGACTTGACCATGGAGTCGCTGCCTATGAGGTCAATATTACTGAATCAACAGGGTAGATTAAAAACATGTCTTTCGGGGCGCCTGCGGGGGCTCAGTCAGGTGAGCGTCCAACTTCGGCTCAGGTCATGATCTCAGGTGAGCGTCCAACTTCGGCTCAGGTCATGATCTCACAGTTCATGGGTTTGTGCCCATGTTGGGCTCTGTGCCGACAGCTCAGAACCTGGAGCCGCTTCAGATTCTGTGTCTCCCTCTCTCCCTCTGCCCCTTCCCTGCTTGTGCTCGGTCTCTCTCTCTCAAAAAAAGGGGGGGGGCACCTGGGTGGCTCAGTCGGTTAAGCGTCTGACTTTGGCTCAGGTCATGATCTCACAGTTCATGAGTTCAAGCCCCTCATCAGGGTCTGAGTGTGGAGCCTGACTGGGATTCTGGCTTCCTTGCTCTCTGCCCCTCCCCGACCCAAAATCTCTCACTCTCTCAAAAATAAATAAATAGGGGTGCCTGAGTGGCTCAGTTGGTTAAGCCTCTGTCTTCAGCTCAGGTCATGATCTCACGGTTTGTGGGTTCGAGCCCCGTGTTGGGCTCTGTGCTGACAGCTCAGAACCTGGAGCTGCTTCAGATTCTGTGTCTCCCTCTCTCACTGACCCTTCCTTGCTCATGCTCTCTCTCTCAGAAATAAATAAAACATTAAAAAAAAAAGCCAAGAAATAAACATCGAAAAAAATTTTTAAGGCATCTTTAAATAGAAACACATGAGGCAAAATTATGTATCCATTAAATTGATGAAAACTGATTAGTCTTATTAGCTGACCAAAAGCTAATAAGAATCTAATCCTGTTTTTTCCCTAGGAGCTACGATTTAGTATCCACAGCTCCAGGATTTGCAGTGACTTTACAGAGCACAGCTATTGAGAATAAAGATAGTCCCTGCCCCCGACATAGAGGGGTGGGTGGTGAGGACAGCATGTAAGCCCCTGGATCCAGCTATGCCTGAAGCTCTGGCACATAATCCCCACTGCATAAATCAGTGCATTTCCTGTTTTGGTCAAGATTGTGGGCTGGGTCCCTGCTGCCTGCTAACTGAATCCTCCTCAAGAGCACAAAACCCCAGCTGTCCCGGGAGGTGGTTTCTTTGTCCTCAGGCCTGGTCTCTGGAATCACAAAAGGACTTTTCCTTCCCAAGGACTTGATGCTTGGGAGCGGAGAGCGGCAGGAGGGCTGCTCAGGGCTCAGGCCTCCCCCCACCCCTGCAGTGGAGGTCCCTCTCCGACTCTGGTGTTTCGTTGCCCTCCCCAGAGGCTGAAAAGCAAAGCCGTCCGGTGGAGAGATTTACGGAGGTCGCCAGTGTAGACGAGAGCGCCCCCACCGCCGCCTTTCCTTATGAAGGAGCAAGCCGTCCCCAAACCACGTCCACACATGCCTCACAAATCAGACGTCGTGCAGCGCCTTCCAGGACGGCACAGGGGCAGCCGCGGCCGCCCTCTCCTGCGGGAACCGTCAGCCCCGAGAACCGGGGTGGGGAGCCCCGGTCCAGAGTGCGGGGTCGACTCACACTGTGTGACGCATCCCAGCGCCAGCCGGGGGCCTCCGGGAGCCTGTGATGACAGATGGACACGTGGGCACCCCCAGGGCGAGGCCCCACCTGCTCAGCGCACTGCCTGATGCAGAAAACATTTGCGACCAAATGTCTGGAAGGAAACCCGTGGGTGCCCCTGCCTTCACGCTCGGCTCCCGGGGTGCCTCTGGGCTGAGGGGCAGCTCGCCAGTTCTTACACGACCCACTCCCGCCTACTCCCAGCTCAGACGCCACGGCCCCCAAGCCCCCACGCATCCCGGCCGAGCCCCCTCATCCCTCGGTCCGTGAGCGTCCTCCCCACAAGAAGGCAGGCAGCTCTGGGCTCCTGGCCTCACTTCCGTGCCTCCCGTTCACGCTCAGCCTCCGAGGGCAGGGACGGTGCCTGTGCCTTTGGGGTGGGGGGGGGGGCGCTGTGATGTGTCAGGACCTTCCAAGGCAGGTCCCGAGTCCCCGGCTCTGCCCAAGGGGACTGTGCGCGGTGAGCCCCCCGGCTGGCCAGGCCCTTGGGGCCAGCCGCACACTTTCCCACTGGTAGACGACGATGACAGCACACTGGCTTCGCGGTGGCCCTGAGCCACTCTCACCTTCTCGCTCGGAGCTGCAAGGCCATCCTGAGGGGGTGGGGAGCCCGGACGGCTCAACATGCGGCGAGGAGCACAGGACGCGGTTGCACCGCGGGGCCTGCCAGCCGGGGCGCACGTGCCACGGGCCTCCTGGTCTGCACCCCCGATGGAGGGGAGGCCTTTCGGGCAGGGGGCACGAGAGGGACACGCCACTGTAAACAAACCATCTCGAATAACCTGCAACAGCCTCATTTTCAAAACTACATCTGAGCCGGCGTCAAGGCTTCTGGGCCGGAAGCGTGGGCTATTCAGATCCCGTGAGCTCCGGCCTGGGCCTATGCCAACCTCACGACTATATAATTTAATCTAATTGATCAATTAAATCCAAATAATTTTTAAACAAGCTGTAATAACAGTTATATAATTTCAGCACGACATGTAATTTTCCTAACGACTTTATCAAAGGAAATTGCTCGCGGGGTCTTGCTGTCTGCCTTGGGAGACTGTCTTCTCCTTCGAGCCACGAACGACTTTGGAAGCAGCCTGACCTCAGCACTCAGGGCCCAGGGAGAGGCACGAGCGCCCCTGGGAGAAGGCAGCTTCCTGGAGGTCAGATCCAGGGCCCCCTCTGGGCCATTCTCAATGTCGACCTTCAGACGGGTTTGCCTCCCAACCTCGCGGGGATCTCCTGGGTCTTCCCGGCTGCTCTGCTGATTTACGCATCAGCCGCTCAGTGCCCCGGCTCTGCCGGGTAACGAGCAACCCCAGAGCCCACAGGCCTGCCCAGGGCACCTCCACTTGCTTGGCGGTCGCCCGGTCGGTTCTTCTGGACTTGGCTGAGTTCACGGCGGGTCTGCGGTCAGCCGTGGGCATATTAACAGCCGTGCCCCCTCACGTGTGGGGGGCCTCGGCTTTTGCCTGACAGGTACCACGTCGTGATGGTGCTCCAGGCGGGCAAGGCAGGGGTGCAGATGCACAGGCTGACCGAGCTCTGTCCCCATGGAGCCCATGGCTGCCCCAGGCTGAGGAGTCACACTTTGGCGGGGGGGCCTCCACGTGCCAGCCACAAGGCCTGGAGCGCAGGACACGCTCCTCCAGCTTCAAGGCTCGTGATCCACCCGGCAGACTCTGATCCAGAAGAACGTGAGCAGGAAGGGGACTTCCTGGGAAGGATTCTCCGGGAAAGCACCCTAGGAAGGGGCCGGAGCCAGGAGCGTCCTGGCCTGAGCTGTGAGGCAGGTGCCATGCAGGGCATGAAGGGAGACAGAAACAGGGACACCGAGAGACAGAGAGAGAGGGGGGTAGCCACAGAGACAGAGAGAGATAGAGACAGAGACAAACAAGACAGAGACAGAGAGGGGGGGAAGACAGAGACAGACAGAGACACAGAGATGGGGGGAGGTACGGTCACCAGAAGCAGAAGGAACGGGTGTCAGTTGTGGAAACAACGCCCTGCGTGGAGTCCCGGGCGCCGGCTGCCCAGAGCTCCTCACCACCCACCTCTCAAGCACACACGCCCCAGACGATGCACCGCTGAGGCCACCCCATCGCGCAGGAAAGGAGGCTATGTGCACGGAGGGAGCAGAGCACGCCCCCTGCTGGGGGGCTCATTCCGTGTCTGCACAGCGTCTGCCTGGGGGGCCCGCCAGCCCCATGTGGGGGGCAGAGCCGAGGCACGGCAGCACGCATCTGCTGGGCCCCCCACAAGCCCCGCACATGGCGGCCGGCGCAGCGGACATGAAGCGTGAGGCCCAGGTGTCCTAGGTCCTCCTGAAGCTCTGGGGAGACCCCCGCCGCCCCCCAGCCGCTGCCGGCTGGCAATCCTCAGTGCTCTCAGAGTGTGGATGCAAAGGAGACGCCACCCCGATTCCCGTCCAGTCTCCACGCAGCCTTCTCCCCGGACGGTTGTCTGCGGTCAAACGTCCCTTTGTATAAGGACACAGCCCTGTGGACTGGGGTCCTCTGCCATTGTAAGCAACTTCTTCACTTGACTAGTTATGTCAGCAAGGACTGTGAGGAGTGGGGGACTGGGATGTCAGCATCTGAATCTGGGGGACACAGCGTGACCCACAGTAACCAGTTAAGAGCCCACAACCTTGGGCAGATCGCAAAGCTGTCTCGGCTCCCTTGCCTCCCTGAGAAACGGTGCGCTCTCTTTCCGGCCACGGCTGGGGGCGCCTCCAGGCGTAAATGCCCATAAGGGGAAGAACAGGGCTTGGCCCATGGAGGCGCTCAGGACCTGCTGGCCTCACGGTCATCCATCGGAATGAGAACGAGCCCCCAGCCCCACCACCTCCAGACGACCCCAGCACCCCTTGGCTCCACCTCCCCGCTCGAGTCCCTCCCGGTCACCTGGCAGCTTAGGCCAAAGGAGGTGGCATCGCCCCCAGCCAGGCCCAAGGGGAAGGGCCCCGTCCTGAGGCTCTGTCTCCTCATTATCCTTTCAAGGGGCTGGGGGCTCTCAGAGAACCTCGTGGTGAAAATCCCAAGATTTCTCCTTAAGCACAGCCACAAAGTCTTCCATTAATTCTCCGTAAGTGTAAATGTTCCCACAGGCTACAATTACAGGCTTCTGTGGAGTGGAGCTTTCCCAAACAGCTCTGTTTTAATTTGAATATCAAACACTTTGCACAGCAGGCCGCAGTGCATCCCACCCAGCCAGGGAGAGCTGGCTGACCCCGGAGCCCTGGCAGAGCCCAGGCCTCGGAGAAGGAGCAGATTGGGAGTGAGGCTGGAGCCCTGGGAGAAACCTCAACCCGCCTTCCTGGACTAGACTGGGGGAGGCCAGGGGTCTTGCCCCCAAGTCCCCTCGGGTTTTATTCTGTCTGTCCGGCTCTGCAACTCCACTTCAAAGAAGCTTTCAAGTCTCTCCAGTACATCTGTTTTCTTCAGCCCACCAACACTTGCTTCAAAAATCTGAGTTATTTGCCAATACTTGCAAATGAGACCATTTCATATTTAAAAGGATTTGTGGTGTCCCTAGAAGTTTTGAGAAATGTGCCACAGATTGTTCCTGTTTCCTAATGGAGAAGGGAGAGTGCTGAGCAAGCGCTGACCCCTTTGGAGGCACGTTTCCCATCTGGCCCAGACCAGGCATTTATTTTACCTCCCTGGCCTCTGGACTTTCAAGTTTGGAATCACTCTTTTAGACCCCTAACTCCTCTTCCATTATCTATGCCTGGAACAAAGTGCAATCACCATCACCACCATCACCACCACCATCAATGTCACCATCAGCACCACCACCATCATAATCACCACTGTCACCATTACTGTCACTGTCACCATCGTCAACATCACCTTCGCCATTGTCACCATCATCATCAATGTCATCACCATCATCACTATCATATCACCATCATCACCATCACTATGACCATCATCATCAACACCACCACCATCATCATCACCATCATCACCTTCATCACGATAATTATCATCCTCACCACCACCTCTATCACTGCACATACATATATACACGTACACACACAGAGATTCTCTCTGTCTCTCATCAGATTCACTTAACTCCAGCCCCTAGAGGAGCTCTCCCACTGCATCTATGTGCTGGATGGATATAAAAATACAAGTGAATGCAACCGGGTCAGAGCTGTGGGTTGTGGCAATGAGTGCAGGTGGGGTTGAAACCCTAGTTAAGAATATACATCTAGGGGCACCTGGGTGGCTTGGTCAGTTAAGTGTCTGACTTCGGCTCAGGTCATGATCTCACGGTTTGTGGGCTCAAGCCCCACGTCAGGCTCTGTGCTGACAACGTCAGGCTCTGTGCTGACAACTAGCTCACCCTGGAGCCTGTTTCAGATTCTTTATCTCCTTCTCTCTCTGACCCTCCCCTGCTCATGCTCTCTCTCTCTCCCTCAGAAATAAATAAAACATTTAAAAAAAAAAAAGGATGCACATCTTACACAGACCAGAGGAGATGTGTTGATGAAGCTGTGGCTCATGCACTACAGCCCTGGCTCACACGTAGCTGTGGAAGGATGTTCATGCCATTCGTTTCTCTGACAGTCGCCTGTTCCTTGGCTGGGCCACCACCCACTTCTGCTCCTTATACAACTGTTCTCCAGATTTCTTTGAAGAGCCACCTATTGCCGGGAGCTGCACCGGCCTCGCTGGATGACAGTCACAGCAAGGAAATGGCAGTGTTTGCACAGCTCCTGCCATGAGGAACGAAAAACTGGTGTCTCCTTCTGCCACTACTGGCTCATGTTGGAAATGAGCCTGCGGGTATTGACCAGGCCTCACAATATTCCAAATCAGACCGATATTCCCCATACAGATACCTCATAAGGAAAAGCATATTCCTGCCTCTTCAAAAGAGATTTTAGATGAAAGCACTGTGGATGATTGTCTAAGGCCTTGCAGTTCCAAGACTTAGATAATAAAGGGGGTTAAGAACACAAGAGTTACAACTGAGCCTGGCCCCCAGACAAAGAGCCTAATTTAGAGTTAAGGAACAGATAAGGGCAGAACTTAAGTTAATACTTACCCCTTTTCTAACTGGTGATGTAGGGCCGTCCCTTCCCCGAGGCCTACTTTCCACAAACACCCTCCCTCACACTGGTGGCTGGGATAAGGATAGATAAGAGTAGCTAAAACATAACCCAAAAACAAAGGCCGACACATTGAGCCTCCATGGTGTTTACACATTCAGCATCAAAAGTTTCTACAAACAACTTATTAACCAGCTCAAAAACATTCGTCCTCTTGTGAGCCTGACAGAATGACTCCCAGCCTATCTGTATACAACTTAACCTATGTCCTAATCCCAGCGTTATTAACTTAGAATATGTATGTCATCCTGTTTTTCACTAAGAACATCCTGTTATTTCCTTAGTTATAAGATTTACTCAACCTCACTATGATTGGGGTAATTCTGCAAGAATACTTCCGAAAAACCTGTTTTTGTACACTTTCCAAAGCATCTTATCACAAAGAGGTTTCCATTGTAAAAACTCCTTTTTCTGATCTCATGTTGTTGTTGGACCTTTAAATAAAGACACCAAAACCGCCAGGACGGAGACGCTGCCTGGTGATCGGAAAGAATCTCGGGGCCTCTCACTCCCTCTCTCGCCGACACCGTCCATCCTTCAGGGCCCCCTGGACTGGCGGGAGCGGGTCTCCAGCAACCTATCATATATCTTTTGATCGATATGAGGTAGGCCCCACTCCTAGGTTCTGAAATGGCCCGAGGCTCATCTGGTCAGTTAGCATATTCCATTCCCCTGGTCCCAGGATTGGCTTGAAGTTGGACACATGGCCCAATACAGGACAGGATTCAATTCTTTGAGGTTTTTTTCTGTTTGTTTTTTGGGTTTTTTTTGGCAGAATCCTGGAAAATGGTGCTCTTTTCCCATGAGGTTCACACACCTGGTGGGATGTAGGTGAGGAGCTGATGGGAATCACCTTCACTGGCACCTGGGGCCTGGCTGAGAGTGAAGAGACCAGAAGAGGAAAGGCAGCGTGAGGGACCCTGGGAAGCATGTGAACCCCAGTCCCCAGTTAGCTGAATCCGGTTTCATGACCGATAACTCTGCTCTTTTTGCCATGTTCAGTTGGGTTTCTGTCACTTATAAGTAAAATGGTCTTGGCATATTCATATTCCTTTCCTTTCCTGGAAGATGTTTCCGGAAATGTCCCAGCCCCACCTGGCTTCTGCAGGGCTCGAAGGTCACTTTATCCTCCCAGCTTCGGTTTCCTTCTCCAAGAAACGCGAGGAAAGTGAGATGACACACACCCTGTTCGTCAACCGAGCTGCCTCCTCAGGAGAAGCAAGAGGTAGGCACTCGAGGGTCTGGGCTCTGCCCTGCCCCCACCCCGTCAGTTCTGCCTGGTCCTCTGGTGGGGGTTCCTGGGCACCATGATGACCACGCTCCCCCTGCCCTGGTGCCCACCTCACCCAGGGAGTCTGTTCTCAGAGACCGCCATCCAAGCGCAGCCACGCAAAGGGCACCAGTCCCTTGAGAGTTAAGGCCGAGAGAGTGCGGTAGCTTCCCCCCAACATCTTGGCACAGCCCTGGGGGCGGGCATGAGGGGCGAGACCAGGGAGCCCTTCCTGACCACACTCCTCCCTCAGCTCAGATGGCCAAGCTGCCCTCTCAAAATGGGCTCAGCCCCACGTGCTTTGGTTTTCCTGTTGCTTTGGCAGCACCGATCCGAGGCCCATCACTCACTGGCCATGTGATCTTGGACAAGTGTTGGATTTTCTCATCTATAAAATGAGCACGAAAATCTGAAGGTGAAAATTTGAGAGTGAGAGAGAAAACTACTGGATTCTGTTCTCACAGTCTCCATGCACGGGCCACAGGGCGCACCCTGACCCCGGGGTGTGCGTGCACGGGCCGCAGGGTGCACCCTGACCCCGGGTGTGCGTGCACGGGCCTCAGGGTGCACCCTGACCCCGGTGTGTACATGCACGGCCGCAGGGAGCACTCTGACCCGGTGTGTACATGCACAGGCCACAGGGTGCACCCTGACCCCAGGATGTGTCTGCACGGGACACAGGGAGCACTCTGACCCTGGTGTGTGCGTGCACGGGCCTCAGGGTGCACCCTGACCCCAGTGTGTACATGCATCAGCTGCAGGCGCACCCTGACCCGGGATGTGTGTGCACGGGCCACAGGGAGCACTCTGACGCTGGTGTGTGCGTATACGGGCCGCAGGGTGCACCCTGACCCCGGTGTGTATATGCACGGGCCGCATGGAGCACTCTGACCCTGGTGTGTACATGCACGGGCCGCAGGGCGCACCCTGACCCCGGGGTGTGCGTGCACAGGCCTCAGGGTGCACCCTGACCCCGGGGTGTGTAGACCCAGGGCTGTCACTCCGACCTCGCCTCCTGCTAGGGCGCGATCGCCCTGGCAGACAAACAAGGCAGGTGTTACCGTGATGTCACAGGGAAAACAGGCTCCCTAAGACCACCCAACCCACAGACACTGAGATAACGACATAGGAGTGATGAGAGCCCAGAAGCCCCATCCCTCTGTGCACTGCACCTGTTGCTACAGCAGAACCCAGCCCCCAGACTCCTGACTGCCTGCCTCGCCGGAGTCCCCATGCCTCCCGATACTGCAGGGGCCCCAGAACAGCAGCTCCCTCCTACCTCCCTCCCTCATCCGTGCTCGTCCCCAAGGCCCTGGTGCTACACTCTTTCCTGGCACGAGACGCTGGAGGGGACCAGGGCCATTAACTGAACGAGTGCCATATGCTCCTTCTCAGGCCGTTTGTCCAGCGGGTGCCCGCCAGTACTTCCACACGTAGCATCTCCAGTGCTGTGGGTCCAAGTGCTTCCTTCCCTGCCCCCCTCCCCCCCAGCGCAGGAGGGAAGATGAAGGTGGGGCAGGAACAGAGAGAAACAAATAATGGTGAGAGGAACGTGGGTCTGCAGCAGGTTTGGCGCTTCAGAGCCCTGTGTTACCCTGATGGTCAGCCTTCCACACTGTCTGTCCCTGGAGAAGGAGGCAGGATTGTGGCAAACGGCATTAAATCTGGCTTCCCCTGAGAGAAATGGTCTTCCTCTGGGTCTGCAGCCCTGCTTGACAAGCAATGATTAAGAGGGTAATCCTGAAAGGGAATCAGGAAGGAGCCCAGCCTCTGAAATTACTTTTCGCTAAGCTCCTCTCCCCTATCCAGATGGCCACAGATGTCCCGGACGGCGCGAAGGGGGCAGCTTCACCACCACCACACTTAGAAATATCTGCCCTATTAGCTCACCTGCAGGTTGGCTTCCCTTCGACATGCCTCAAACGTCTCCTGGAAGGCGTGACCAGATTTTCTCAAAACACACCACTTGAGGTGCCTGGGTGGCTTAGTCGGTTAAGCATCCAACTTTCGCTTAGGTCATGATCTCGCTGTTCATGGGTTCGAGCCCCACGTCGGGCTCTGTGCTGACTGCCGGCTCAGAGCCTGGAGCCTGTTTCAGTCTGTGACTCCCTCTCTCTCTGACCCTCCCCGGCTCATGCTGTCTCTCTCTCTCTCTCCTAGAAATAAATATAAATAAATAAATAAATAGTTAAAAAAAAAAAAACACCACTTGCCTCTATCAACCCAATAAGCCTCCCGGGTGCAGAAGGCTACATGGTAAGGCCTGGGCTCAGGAGCTTGGGGCCCAGCCAGCTCACACCCAGGGTGGAAAGGGGGCCAGGCTTGTGGTCCAGATCTGAGCATCAGCCCAGCTTTGGGCAAGAAGCAAGCCCAGGACGTGTGCAGGTCAGCTGCTGAGCTAGGCACACAGATGGACTACATTTCCCAGAATCCCCAGCTGCAAGGTACAGCCATGCGACTCAGTTATGACCAATGACATGGGAGCAAAAATGACAGGCTTCCATCCCAGGCTCAGACCTGATCCAGGCTCTGTCCCAGGCTCTGTCCCCACAGCCAGCTGAGTGCAGAGGATCACAGCACTTAGGGGAGGAAAGAGTCAGGACTCAGAGGGGCCTGAGTGGAGTCTACACCTGGCAATAGCCCCTGATGACCTACACTGAATAGTGACAGGAATTTTTTTTTTTTAATGTTTTATTTATTTCTAGGAGAGAGAGACAGCGTGAGCCGGGGAGGGTCAGAGAGAGAGGGAGTCACAGACTGAAACAGGCTCCAGGCTCTGAGCTGGCAGTCAGCACAGAGCCCGACGCGGGGCTCGAACCCACAAACCGCGAGATCATGACCTAAGCGAAAGTCGGAAAGTCGGACGCTTAACCAACTAAGCCACCCAGGCGCCCCAATGTGACAGGAATTTTTAACACTGAAAGTAAACATTTTCTGTATTAAGCCTCTGAGATTTCATAGTTGTATCTATCTCCACAGCTGGCATATTTTGCATTTACTGATATAATGCCCTAAGTCAATATTTGGTCGTTGATCAGGACTTTGTGGCAAATAACAGAAAACCCAACATGTACAGGCTTGAGCAGAGTAAATGGAGTACATTTCCCTGTACCTGGGAAATGAGGGGCAGGCGGGGTTCAGGCATGGCTTGATCAAGGATCCAAAGCAGCCCTGGGAGTGCATGCCTGCCTTAGCGCAGCCTTCTAGGTTGGCTCTGAGTCAGCCAAACTCCTTCCATGGGGGCCAAGGTGGCATCTCGCCATGACTGGCAGGGGCTATAGCCCAGAGTTCTCTGTGTGTCTGGGGGTCGCATGTCCGGGGGGACTTGAGCCGCATTGTCCAGGCTGAGGCACACTGAGCCCTGAGTTTAGAGTCACAGAGTGGAGGAGGCGCAGATCGGCTCATTGGACAGTGGTGGGGTCACTCTGCCGGCTCCAGGGAGCCAGGGACGGAGACCCAGTGCGGGGGTGGGGGGGGGAGGTGCTGTGGAAGAGACACACAGCCCATGTCCCCTCCTCCTTCCAGGAAATAGCAACAGCCTCCACGTCCACGAGCATCTGTGCCAAATGGTCCAGCCTGGTCTGTGTCCTGCTGTGAGATCTTTGTTCCGTGTGGGAGATGGTTTCAAGGCTCTCTGGTGACAGGTCTGTGAGCACGTACCTCAGGGCGGTGGGCTCTGCAGGAGCAGCTAAGCTACAGACACGGGGGGACAGAGACCCCGCTCAGTGGCGTCCCTGAACCCCTCCCACCCTGGAGTGTGTACACACATCCACACATCCCTTCTCTGCCTGCTCTTCACCGATTTACCATCAGTCTGGGCCAAAGTAACATGGGAAATACAGACTCCTTCCACAGACAGCGTTTTCCTTCTCTACTGCGGTACTTCAGATTTATCTGGTTTGTTAAGTTTGTGACTCTAAATGTCACATATACACCCCAGGGCAGTCTGGGGTCAGGCAGAGCCTAAAGAATTCCCTCAAGTCTAAGACCCTTCCTTTCATCCCTCTCCATGTCCCCAAACCTACTCCCATTAAAAATAACAATGGTAACGCTCCCTGCCGTGGACGGCAAACATCTCGTCAGTCGCACAGAAATTCTCTCAGTCTCACAGAATGGTGAGACACAGCTTTGGAAACCGTGGCTAGTGTCCCGGGTCTCCAATGTACAACTACTACGTGAAAATAGAGGCATGTCATGTGGTCTGGTCTCCCTGCACATCTCAAAGCACATGGAGCCCCCACCCTGCCTTTGGGCTTCCTGGAGCCACCACTGCAAACATCTAGGGCCCTGCGTGGCCCACACTGCAACCTCTCTCCTCCAAGGAGGAGGAAGGGGCCCTGGCGTGAGCACCTGCCGCACCCACGCTCCACGCCCACGAGCATACTCACGAGTCTCAGCCTGGCCCTGCTTCTCTCGGACTCTTGAGAAAACCTTTGGAGACGAGGGAGGAGGAGGGGCGCCTGGGTGGCTCACTCGGTTAAGCGTCCGACTTCGGCTCAGGTCATGATCTCACCTTCCATGGGTTCCAGCCCCGCATCGGGCTCTGTGCTGACAGCTCAAAGCCTGGAGCTGCTTTGTATTCTGTGTCTCCCTCTCTCCCTGCCCCTCCCCCACTCGCTCGCTCTCTGTCTCTCAAAATAAAAAAGACTTAAAAAAAAAAAAAAAAAAAAAAAAGGCAGGAGGAGAGGAGCAGGAGCTGTCCAGCCTCCGCAGAAAGTGACTGGCACCGCTTCTGTTCCGCAGGGTACGTTCCAACTTCCGCGGACCCACTTCCACCAGCGCAGCCCCACCATCTGGAATGTTCTGACTCGGATCCATTGGTGTTTACTTTCTAAAACTTTGCATTCCTGGGGCCTGAGATTGGGAGCAACTGTGTGTGGAAAATATGTGCTTCCTCTCATATGCTGCGGTGACACATAACAGCTTGCCTTCAGTCTTTTAAAAAACACAAACCAAAAAAAGAAAGAAAGGCAGAAAGAAGAGCCTTCGCCAAGTGCTCTCCTCAGGGAGAAGGGATCCTGGTGATTCTGGAAGAACAGAAACTGCTCTGAAAGGGGGAACAGCTGCCCACAGATGAGCTTTGCGGTGCCTGGTTGGTACGGAGGAAGGTCCTTTCATGCGAGATCAGGGGGTCTCAGCCGGCAGGAATCCCACAATCTGCCCGAGCTGCTCTGAGAGTGCAGGACAGGGGAGGGGGCGGGAGTCGCGAGTGGGGAGAGTGGGGTCTCAGCTCCACGCTGGCCCTCTGGCCTCACATCTGTCCACGCTCTTGGTGTGGAGTGGTGGCAGCCCAGGTAGAACTCACTAGAAGCCATGTGTATTAAGTCATGAAATCTGACGTTGAGGAATGGCTGGATGAGCCTGGACAGAATCCAGAGCCCTGAGTCTCACCAAGCCCCTCTCTGCAACTCACACCTTGACTTTCACGTCTCCTTGGCTCCCTCCATGCCAGGCCCCAGACCCACAATCCATAAGGCCTTGTCTCCCTTAAATTGCCCCTCTTGGTCCCCCATGTGGCAAGAGAACCCAAGGGGGCCATGGCCAAGTAAAGACTACATTTCCCAGCCTTCCCTGCAACAAGATGTGGCCATGTGACACATCCCAGCCAATCAACTGTGATGAGGGTGATGCCCAGATGGCCAGGGCAGATGTCCTCCCTTCCTGGTTGGAGAGCCATCCTGAGGACCACACATGTGGGGAGGGAGAAGACACATCCGACAAAGGAGGCTGAACGATGCTGGGCAGACACCCCCCCCTCCCCCCCAGCCCCGTCAGAGATCCTGCTCAAGCTGCAGCTGGCCTGAGAACCGGCCCGCCTGGACACACATAAGCCAGAGAACTGTCACTTTAGCATTCATCACCCATAGGTCTGTGCCTCTTAGCAAAGCCAATAGAAATGTAATCCTGTGATTATCTGGTGAATGTCTTTTCTTCCTGCTGGACTGGACGGTTCCCTGGAAAATCTCCAGATACAGATGTTTGTTGAATGAATGAAGGAGGGATAAATGGGCAGACGGCTCCCACAAATGCTGGTGAAACAGTCTGGTTCTCTGCGGTTCCCTCCATAGGGAGTGGTCCTAAACAGGGGATTCACACCCAAATCGGAGAAACTGTCAGAGCCAAGTAAAGCTTCTGTCCGTGGTCTGGATGCACGGCCACTTTTAGTTCAACCCAAATACCCCAAATGGAGGCACCATGAACCCAGCTTCAAGGAAAGATTCACCAGGCAGGACATCTGTCATCCAGGACAAAGTGGTTTGATTGTTTCCATTACTTCTGAGCTCTTATTATCCTGGCTATCGATCTTCCCTTTTAACAAGCCCTAATGAAGCGAACAGGATGCTTGCCTGGTCTTAATGAATACGCTCTCAGGCACGGCTCGGCCAGGGAGCCCCAGCAGCCGGCAAGAATTGCCATCTCCTTGCATCTCCTGACCTCTTCTGGTCCTTGGCTGCCATGAGGGACGAAGGCGGAGGGAGCCGTGGGGGCCTCCCCGGGGACAGCGTCACCAGCAGAGGTGCTGGGCGGGCTCTTCCTGCCCCTGGTGTCCGGCAAGGGGAGGCCCACGCAGACACAGGTCACAGCCACGACCGGCTCTCAGCTCCAGAAACTCACCCTCCCTTCTTTCCAGCTAGTCCTCAGTCATGCGTCTGACCTTGTCCCTTGTGTCATAGACACCCATTCCTTCTGCCTGATGAGAACCCAGTGGGTGTCCCTTCTGCTGGTGACAGCACCCAGCCTCCTGTTGGGGAGTGGCCCCCAGCATCGGTGCCTCCTTATCTGCCTCCAGGGTGGGGCCTGTGGCCGTCCCCACCGCCCGCCCGGGCCCAGTGACACCCAGGACAGGGAACATGACTGGCCAGGTGAGGGCAGGCGGGACCTCTGCAGCGGCTACTGAGTGGCGGGCTTTCAGGGGCCGCCTCATGGAGAGAGCCAACCCAAGAGAGGAGAGGCTGAGAGCTGGAGAGAGAAGGCTCTGCAAACACGTTTGAGCGCGCGCCTGGGTAAAGCTGAGCCTGAAGCTCTGGCTGTCTCTACTCTCAGTTACATGTGACCTTGGAGCTGGGTTCAGTCTGAGCTGAACTGCTCTCAGTTGACAGAAACATGGTTCGCTGTGGCCACAGCAAGTCAACCCCCCAGTGCCCCCCTCCCCAAGGCTTTCCCCAAGACCCGAACCGCTGAGGGTGGAGAAGTGCATTCACAGGAGCTTGCTTAGCAGGACCAGCGCCGGGGAACCACCGCCTCTCCACTGCCACGTGGTGGCGCTGCAGAGCGTGGTCCTGCACAGTGGACCTCATGGGCGGCTGGTGCAGGCCGCCAGGAGGCTCTCACGGAGCCCCCAAACTGGTTCCGTGCTAGTTTGGAAGGAAGCTGAGGAGACGCCCTCTTGGGCACCCCGTGTGCTGGAAGAGCCCGGTGCCCCGTGGCCCCGCCCGAGGCCTCCTTGGGGGCTTGGTGTCACTCCCTCAAGGTGGCCTCACAAACCACTTACCGAGTCAGAACAGCAGTGACCATTGATTCTGTGCACAAATCTGCATCTGGGCAGATAGCAGGAGGGGTCAGCGTGAACGGGGCCAGTGGCCAATGCACGCGGCTGGCAGGTGGGGGTGGGCTCCCTCGGGGGCCTCCGTCCACCGCCACGTGGCCCCTCTGTGGGCTGCTTAGGCTTCCTCGCAGCATGGAAATGGGCCCCAGAGTCAAGTGTCTCAGGGAGTGGGTCACCTGTGTGACTTAGCCCCAAAGGTCACACGATACCATTCCTGTCACCAGGAACAAAAAGGACCTTCTGCATATTCTGGGAACATCTGTGCGCCTCAGTCCCCCTGCTGGGCCCACAGGCCCGGCACCGTCATGAGTGCGGCCTTCTCGCTTTCTTTCTCCGACGAAAGTTCTTGTTTCACAGCAGCTCACGAGGGGGCTGACTCTGGAGGCCTTGAGGCCAGCTCTGCGGAAATGACTTCAAGAAGCCAGCTTCGCACCAGGGCCGCAAGGCGCCGCCGGCAGGAGCGTGGAGTCGCGTGCCCAGGCCACAGGCGGAGGCGCAGGAGCGGCCGCCGCGGGCGTCAGTGAGCAGCCCCGGGCGTCGGTGAGGGCGGCCTGCAGCGGCGTTGGTGAGGGGCTCACGGGCGTCGGTGAGGCGGCACGCGGGCGTCGGTGAGGGGGCGGCCTGCGGCGTCGGTGAGAGACATGCAGCGTCGTAGGCGGCGGGCGGTGAGGGCGGCCTGCGGGCGTCGGTGAGGGGAGCCACGGCGTCGGTGAGCGCCAGGCGTCGGTGAGGCGGCCTGTTGAGGCGGCCTGCGGCGTGTGGTGAGGCAGCCACGGCGTCGGTGAGGGCAGCCACGGCGTCGGTGAGCGGCCTGCGGGCGTCGGTGAGGGCAGCCACGGCGTCGGTGAGGGCGGCCGGTGAGGCGACGGTGAGCAGCCGGCGGTGAGCGGTGAGGCGGCCGGGGCAGCCACGGCGTTGGTGAGGGGCGGCCCGCGGGCATCGGTGAGGGCGACGGTCGGTGGCGGCCGGGCGTCGGTAAGGGGGCCGCCGCGGGCGTCGGTGAGGGGCAGACACGGGGACTCACGCCACCAGCGGGGCCTCCAACCAGCGCTCGGGGCGCGGGAGCCGCTTCCGGGCCGCGGAACAGAGCTTCGGTTGCACCTGGTTGGCTGGGCTTGGGTCACATGGCCTTTTCCAGCCAATCAGGTGGCCAGACTCAGGAGCCAGTCGGATTGGCCGGGCCGGGTCACGTGCATACCCGTTGGGCCCCTCCCCCCACTGGACTAGAAGGGGGCGGCCAGAGGTACTCTCTGAAGTTGGGGAGCTTTTCCAGAGCGGCGCTGTGGGCTTTGGTCTCCTCACCCCGCCCCCTCGCAACTTAGTCGGTGAGGAAGCCCGCAAGCCTGAAGACCCCAGCCCAAAGCACACGGGCACGGGGGTCCCCCGGACTCCCCCCGAGGTCTGTGCGTCCTGCAGTGCGCATGTGCAGCAGGTGCTCTGCCCGCGAGGCCGGCCAGGTGCGGGCGCAGCCTCCCCGGAAGGCAGCAGCTGCCGCCGAACCGAAAGCTCAAAAGATTTACTGAACATTTACTGCTGACACCCTGTGGAGATGGGAAGAGTGAAAACCTGCCCAGTGACCCAAGTTCCCACCTGCTATATCCGGTCCGGCCTTTGCTTTCCGGGCCAGCAGAGCAGGAGCTGGCCCAGCGCCCTCCGAATCCAGCCCCGACAGAGGCTGGCTGAGCAAGGCCTGGCCCTCGTCTGGTGGGAGAGGCCAGAGGGACCCCAGCCCCAGCCCGTGAGCCCCGGGAGCAGCTCTGGCCGAAGACGGCTTTGCGACTGCCCGAAACCGCCGCCGCCTGGGCTGTGGCCGCAGCAAAGCCTTGTGGGTGAGGAGGGAGTTCCCACCTTAGATGAGCCTTTCCTGGAAAATGAGGGGAGAGGGCTTCCGGACACCCCTGACCAGGCCAGCGCCACCTTGACGGTGACGTGGACGAGGCGACCCAAAACCACACATCTTTCTAGATGAGAAGCTCTAACTCTGGACAGAACAGTCTGCATCCCTGGACCCAGGTGAAGGCTCTCAGGAGCAGAAACCCAAGTGAGAAGCGGCTAAAATAATGAGGGATTAATGATCTCTTAATCGTAACTACGAGAGCGGGTGGGCTGACCGGCGGCTCGTAGTGTTTCTGCGGGGACGCAAGGCAGCCGCCCTGTTCCCTGCGGCCCATCCCTAGGGGTCACCCTCGGAAAGCCTCAGGGAGCCACTTGTTTTGTCCTGTCCCTTCTTAAGAGTGCGGTCTCCCAGCAGTCGCTGGCAGTCTCTCCCTGAGCCCCACCAGGCAGGCAGGGTCAGGGCCCCGGGTCACCAGCACGGCTGACCCCGGTTGCAGGACTGGCTGCCCCGGAATGAGGACTCCCCGGGGCCTGGGGAGAAGGTGCCTCCCTGAGCACATGGCTGCTGCCGGAAGCCGGAACAAAGCTAGGGTTTGCAGAGCCCTGGAGAAGGTCGCCTGGGAGCCAACAGCATCAGCCACCTTTTCGTCCCCATCCGCTCGTCTGGACAGCACCTCAAAGCTGTGAGGGCAAGAGGGGGAAGGCCCAGGGCAAGCCCGCGGTGGCACGGTGGCCGCACCGGGAGGGCGGTGACTACTCCTGGGAAGGCCGTCGTGGGCACCCCGGGCTCAGGTCACTGTATGTCTCAGACAGCAGATCTGGCCTGGGTCGCTGAGATGGGTCCCCGGGGAGGTCTTGTGTCTTCCCTGGACGCCTGTCCGCCCCAAGTCCCACCCTGTGCAGCCAAGAACGAGGCCCAGAGCCCCATCCAAGTAGCTAGGGGTGTCTTGCCTGTTTACTCGGTCTCCCCAGGGACGTGTCAGGGTGCAGTGAGAGAAAAGTGTCAGTGCCTGATGGATGAGTGTGCACACACATGCACACACACATGCGGACACACCCATATGCACATGCACACGTGTGCATGCACATACATATACATGCATGTCCATGCACGCATGCACACAAACATCACAAACACGCACATGTGCACACACACAGCACACACTCCACCCACCAGTCAGATCTAGCCTCACAAAAGAAGCTAATTTATGTTTCCAGTTATAAATATAATTACATTTCTGAATCCATTAGCATGACTGTCCTCAAATGCATGACTTGCTACGTGGCAAACAGAGATGAGATTCATGATTGTGGACGAGCTGGTGCCGAGAATTTTAATTTTTATTTTACTCGAAATTCAACACCAAATAATAACAGTGCACTTGGATGGAACACATTTCCACATTCAATTAAAAGAGAAGGGATCATTCTTAGCGGGACCCCTGGGGCAGTGGGGCCTGAAGGTCGCACGACTGCGCCTCGGGGCAGGAGGAGGCCCTCGGCCCGGCCCCTCTGGGGAAACCATGGCTGTCGGCAGTGGTGCACACGCACCCCTGGGGGCCGCCCCGAGTTGAGCAGCGGGAAGGGGGGGTGTCTTATAAGCCTGCGTGCTTCTCCTGCCCCCCGTTGCCCACCCAGAGCCTGCCTCCCTCAGTGCCCGCGTCCCCTTTCACGGGGCTGCCCGAGTCCCCTGGAGCTTTGTGGGGATGCAGGGACGGGGGGCACACCCCGCCACAGCGAGTCTCAACTGCACCCGCTCCGTGAGCGCTGACGGAGCCGCGCAGGCCTGGGGGTGTCCGTGATGCCAACAGCCGGCTCCACCGGGGACAGACAGCCACCAGGACACGTGCCCGCCCGGGGGGCCGGGACAGAGCACACAAGGGGCTCTCTGCCAGCTCTGCAGACGTAGTCCCGGGCTCTCGGCTTCCCCCAGGGACTCCGGCCCCTCGGGGCTCCACCTCCGCGTGGTTGATTTTGTGTCGACCTGACAAGTCAGGCGGTGGTACCCAGTGTGGCATCAAAACTAGCCTAAATGTTGCTAAAAAGGCACTTTTTAGATGTGATTAACATTTTTTTAAAATTGTGGTCATATATATATGACGTAAAATGTACCATCTTAGCCTTTTTTGAGTGTCCAATTCAGGGGCACCAAGCACCCCACGCTGCCCTGCCGCGGCCACCGTCCACCTCCGGCACCTTCTCGTCCCCCAGACTGGCGCCCTGCCCCCCTGCACGCTGACCGCGGCCCAGCCCCGGCGCCCGCCATCCACCTCCGTCTGCTCTAAGGCCCTCACGTAAGTGGGGTCGCGCGGTGTTGCGGGGACCCCAGGACTTCACACACCCAGCCTCTGGGACCATCGGAGAGTCAACGTCTGTAGGTTAAGCCCCGCCCCCCTGCAGTCTGTGTCGCGGCAGCCCCAGGACACTAGCGGGTGGTACGGTCGTGTCTGGAGAGGACGATCATCACGGTGTTGCCGCTGACATGGCCGACTGATTCTGTGCCCAAGGACTTGCCGCCCCCTCCGTGCAGAACGGCAGGCACGGGCCCGCGTGGCACACAGAGCTGTGAGCGGCGGAAGCTGCTGCAGCCCTGGAGTGGCAAGCCCACTCCCCTCCCCGTGTGCCCCCAGTGGCCCGGTCAGGACTCACTGCTCAGCTTGTCCCTGGAGGGAAAACCCAAGCCTGCGTCCTAGTGAGGAGCCCCTGGCCTGCACCCCCACCCCCACCCCGCACACGCCCGGCCTCGGGGACTCCGGCGCCAATGCCTCCGGGATGCGGAAACGTCAGCAGGAAGACTGGCTAATATCGGGAACCGTTTCAGCAAGGGAGCCTCTGCTCATTAGAATCATCTTGTGAGAAATAGGACAGGCAGGACACGTTGCATTTTTAGGAGAATGTTGTCACCATCGTGGGGAGCACACACTCAAGTTTGTAAACTCAAGGGACACGTCGCTCACAAAGCCTGACGGCCATAACCCAGCGCACTGTGACTTGCCCTGGGACGTAGCCTGCAGGGAACACTGATTCTTGCTTCTGTTTGTTTCCACAATAAACATCATTTGCTAACAGGATCAGGAAAAAGTATGCTTTACTTGTATGCTCATCAAAACACAAGAAATAAGGGACTCCCGGGGGGCTCAGTTAGTTGAACATCCGACTTTGGCTCAGGGCACCATCTCACGGTTCATGGGTTGGAGCCCCGCGTCGGGCTCTGTGCTGACGGCTCAGAGCCTGGAGCTGCTTCAGATTCTGTGTCTCCCTCTTTCTCTGACCCTCCCCTCCTCACGCTCTATTTCTCTCTGTCTCAATAATAAATAAACATTTTAAAAAGTTAAAAAAAAAAAACCCACAAGAAATAAAAAGGTCACCAGGGTGCACCAGTACACACACACCTCTGCTGCGCCCCAGCCCCCTGTAGTCCCCAAACAGCCCCCCCTCCGCCTTGCTCCGCGCAGGCTCAGCAGAGGCTGCAGGACAGATGCAGCCCATCTTTATTTCTGGACAATTTGTTTAAGAGCCTCCTAAAATCTACTAACTTCCAGGCTGAAAATCATTAAAAGTCAAATGAGTTACTCACCAGTCAAAAGAGTCAAATGAGTTACTCACCAGTAAAAGTCAAGAGATGCGGGGGGGAGGGGGGGTGCATGCCTGGGGGGCTCAGTCGGTTAAACATCTGACTTCGGCTCAGGTCATGATCTTGCTGCTCGTGGGTTCTAGCCCCACATCAGGCTCTGTGCTGACAGCTCAGAGCCTGGAGCTGCTTCAGATTCTGTGTCTCCCTCTCTCTCTGCCCCTCCCCTGCTCATGCTCTCTCTCTCTCTCTCTCTCAAAAATAAACATAAAATGTTTAAAATAAATAAGAAAAAAGAAAAAAAGAACTCCCCCACCGAGACAGCCCAGAGCCCAGAAGTGTGTCACGAGGCTGCGCCCAGCTGCAAGGCTCATCGCTGCCCTGAACAAACCCCAGCTTTTGTAGGAAGTGGCCGGCGGCAGGTGCCCGTGTCGCCCCCAAGCAGTCCCCGCCCGCCACACAGCAAGGCCCCGAGTGACGCGGGAGGGACAGCAGATCTGTCCGGGGGACCAGGCGCAGGAGGCAAGGGCCCCGTGTCACGGAGACACGTCTGGGGGCCGACACACCGCGGCCAGCTTCCGCCGCGCAGAAATCTAATCCTAGGACTGAAAGAACTTCCTCCTACCTATTTCCTGGTAAGACAATAATACCATGAATTCAACAACAAAAAGTGTCAGACAAGATGATAAAATAAAGTGATTTCAGAAGAGACAGGTCAGAGCTAAGGAGACAAATTACGGGCCAAAATAACACCATTAGGGGTCTAACAAATAACCCAGGAGTTCAGGACACGCGGAAACGTCCCTGAAGATGGATTTTTTTCAGAATTTCATTCCCTACTTGCGTCTGTAGACGGCCCACTGGTGTTGCAGGGGTAACGGGCGCCCTGCAGAATATCAGAAAACCAACAAAACAGAAAAATGAGCCTTCGTGTTCCCGCCACCCAGGCGTCTGCCGTTCCACCTGCAGTGCAGCTTTCCAGGTCTTTCCTTACACACATTTTTGCCCGTAATAAGACCACAGTGTAATTTTTGTCTGTTGCCCACTTCTGTCAGTGGTTTTCACCTCCTCGTTTCACTACATTTTCCCTCATTTCATTCCCAGAATATTGTCAAACTTCCTGAACTGCCCTAGGTTTGCCCGCTCGGCCGGGCTGCTGAAACTGGTATCTGGGGCCGCAGGCACCTGGCATTGCCTCCCACCTGGCAGGTCGGGTGCTGTCTGACCACTGGGACCAGAAGGGCCTCCCGGGCGGGTGGAAGCCACAGCTGCAGCGAGGTCCCCCCGCGTTCAGGGAGAAGCCTGAGCAGTTCTCGAGCCACGGGACGTGTGGAACCCAGTGTGGCCGCTCTCAGTGACGGATGTCCTGGGGCGAGGGGGCCGACCTGGATTCAGGCAGTGACGTTTTCCTTGTGTCTACAAGGTTGCACCACAAAGGGGCTCCGTGGCCTCGACCTGCCGCGGGGGGTTCCCACGGCTCCTCTCACCGAACTGTTTTAACAACACTTTATAATCTTCCCCAGGAGGCGTCATTTCATTAGAGTTCGCCAAATTCTATTTTTCCAGGTCTATCATTTCTATATGTATGATCTCCGTTGAAAATCGAATTATTGCCCTAGAAGACTTGAGATCAACAAAATAAACCTGGATGAACAAGGCAAAAAAGAAGCTAATCAATGTGGAAGATGCACAAAACAATCAACTTAAGGCAAATCGACTTCCCTGAAGGCAGGAGCTCGCGGAACAAGCGACAGACATAATGTGTTCAGCGGCGGGACTCAATAAACGTCTCTGAAATAATAATAATAATAAACATTAGACTGGCAGATATAAAGACAATATTGTTTTCCAGGAAATTCTGACAAGAAATATCGAACACTGCGACATCCAACACTGAGAGCGTCTAGAGAATTCTTTAGGCGGCCCCAAGTAAATCATTCGCAAGAGAAAAACTCAGCCTGGCCTCAATGTCGTTCCCATCCAACATCAGCGTTGGACGACAAGGGGGAAGCCATGCGGAGGGGGCAGGACCCTAGCTGGCCCCTGCTGAGACCCCCGGACACAGAGGCCCGGCTCCCCAGCGTGAAGGGACTCAGCACCCACAAGCCTTCCTGAAAGACCCTGCATCAGCACCACAGTGCAGACCGGAGTCCAACTTCAGGAAGGAAAATGCTCTGGCGGCGGTCTCGGCGGTGAGCACGGGATCTGCGGAAGGATGTACCAAGTTCAAAGCAGTATCGTGAAGTGGGGCTAAATAAAAGTAGCCGACAAAGTCAGAGGAGGAAGGGCAGAAGATGGAAAGCAGGCGCATACTAATGAAGGGGAGGGTTTCTCCTTTTCCACACCCTCTCCGGGCACCTCCACAGCCACACGCTCAGCAGCCCAGCACGGAAGCTCTCTAACCCCTAGGATTCCTACGGGGGCCTCATTACGTGGGCCTGGTGTTTAAATCCTTGGCCCCTGGGGATTCATGTAGTCTCCAGCCTGTAATCTCCAGGCCAGTTCCTGGCCACCAGCCCATCCTGAGGCCCCAGCCATCTGGCATCTCATTAGCAAAAAAGACACTCACTCTTTCAAAGGTCCCAAGCATTTTGGAGGAGCTTGGTGGCAAACGGGCAGAGACCAAATACATATACTTCTTTTGTCATAACTAAGTTTTCATCTTGTATACCCATATCTAAAATTAAGTCAGGTATTTCTAAAAGCGTTTACTGTTCTTCACAAAGTTTTTATCTTTTAAAAAAAATTTTTAATGTTTTATTTATTTTTGAGAGAGAGAGATAGAGACAGCTTGAGCAGCGGAAGGTCAGAGAGAGAGGGAGACACAGAATCGGAAGACAGGCTCCAGGCTCTCAGCTAGCTGTCAGCACAGAGTGCGACACACGGCTCGAACCCACGAACCCTGAGATCATGACCTGAGCCGAAGTCGGATACTTAGCTGACTGAGCCACCCAGGTGCCCCCTTCACAAACTTTTTAAAACAACATTTAGAGAGATCTTTCGAGAAATAATAGTTGACAGAGAGATACTTATTTGTGTTTCAAAAATGCCTTTCATCCATTCTCATCATATATTTGGGCAAATGAAATGTAACTGTAGCTGCAAAGCTCCTGCCACACAGCCACGAGTGTGTGCTTCCGGCACCTGGCTGTGAGCACACCCATGTACCTGTGCAAGCACCTGCCTACCTGCGCACTCACTGCCTACCTGTGCAAGCACCTGCCTACCTGTGCAAGCACCTGCCTACCTGTGCACATACCTGCCTGCCTATCTGTGCAAGCACCTGCCTACCTGTGCACACACCTGCCTACCTGTGCACATACCTGCCTACCTGTGCATACCTGCCTGCCTACCTGTGCAAGCACCTGTCTACCTGTGCACACCTGCCTACCTGTGCACATACCTGCCTACCTGTGCATACCTGCCTACCTGTGTGCATCTGCCTACCTGAGTGGTGCACTGGCAGATAGGCTGTTCCAGGAAAGAGGCCTGCTTTTCCATCTTTGTACTTTTCTGCACTGATTACTTTCTTTGTGACGAGAATGATTCTGGCACAAAAACCAGAGAGTACCTTTCTCCAAAGGAAAAATACAGAGGCGCCAGAAGCAATGTGCCAGGATTTTACCCTCGTTACTGCCGGGCCACAGCAGCGGCCAGCGCTCCGCACCCCCACCCCTCCCACTGTGTTCCCCTTGTCTGTGTTCCCCTTGTCAGCCTCTGCACGGATTCACCCCAACCCAGGAGTCAGGCAGCCACAGGAATCACCCTCCGGAGAGGGGGCCTCCCGCTGACCTGCCTGGGACAGGCGAAGGGGTCTGGGGGCCTAGAGAGGCGGGGCCCCGAGACATGAGGCCCGTCGGCTGCAAAAGCCCTGCAGGGGCATCGCGGTGGGAGGGGAAGGTGCACTCAAGGTCTCAGCCACCCCAGGCACGGGCCCCAATCTGGGGAGGGAGGTCAGGGTGACAGTAACACACCGTCCTCGCACTCGGAGTTCGACACCCGGGAGGCAAGCGGGGTCTCCTCACGCGCTCTGTCAGCTGCGAGCAGCTGGGCGATTTGGACCTTTCACTCCTGGGCAGGCCCAGGGTCCTTTCTCCTGTCTCCCCCCTTCCTCTCCTCCCTGCTGCACAGGGCGTGAGGGGAGGGGTCATGGCCCCCAGCAGGGAAGGACCCCTGCCCTCCACACGACAGCAGGGCGTTTGGAAATGAACCCTCGGCGCTGGGCTCCCTAAAACCATGTGCAGGAAGCGGCCGGGGCCCGGACTGCCTCTACTGTCCTCCCAAAAGGCCGATGACTTGTCTGGAAAGGGCAGCCCGGAGCCCCCGGAGCCCCCTCGCCGGCAGCCCTGCGCGGGTTTGCGTGAGGACTCGGTTTCGCGTGTGCACCTGTTGGTGCGGCCGCGGCTGGAGCGGCTCCAGAGCACCGGCTCCGCGCTCCCGGGGACCAGCCGCCACCCAGCTAATCGCTTCATAACGGATGTGTGAGAACAATCGACAATCCCGCAACGGTTCTCTGTCCACAAGTTGAGATTTGATTACTTTTTTATCACTAAATTAAATTCCTTCTCTTGCTTGTCTCCTTACATTAAATCTCTTTAAATCTTAATGGACTGCAGCTTCTCCCTGCAGCTCAGGCCACTGATAAGGCCCGGGGGGGGGCGGCTCTAGGCACCCTGGGGTGGGGGGAGGCAGGTGAGGGAGAGAAGGAGATGCCTGGGCTCCGGAGGCCGGAAGGCTTAGGGGCAGAGAGGCTCTTCACGCCCAATGATTCTTGCAACTGAGAACACAAGCTAGGACACGGCAGGCAGGACGGGGGCTCCCTAACGGAGCTCCTGCCTGCCAGCACTGGGCTTCCCTTACACCCGGCCCCACGCAGCCTGGCCCGGCCCCACCCGGCCCTCCCAGGGCCATGCAGTCAGGCAAAGCGAGCCCCCTCTCTGCACTCGGGTGCCACGTCGTGGGGGGCGCTCCGGGGGTCATCAGGCATCGGCTGAGTGTGCAGGTGTGGGGCATCAGAGAGCACGCGGAAGCCCATGTGAAGCGTTTACTCTGACAAGCGACAAGGGTCCGGGCTTGTTCTCAGCACGTGTCCACCTAATCTTCTTGAAAACCAGGCTTGGGACGTGGGCTCGGTGTCGGCAATCACGCACGCCCTGGCTCAACGTGCACACAGGGGCCTGTGAGACTGCGCGTTCCTGTTCTCGCACAAGGACTTCACGCACCTGTGAGCGCATCCACTTCAAGGCTACAGCAGCTTCCGGAAGTCGGCTCGAGTGGGCCGAGCTGCTCTACAGAAGAGGAGGCCCCACATCACAGCTTCCTGCTCGGACTGTATGCACACCCTCGGGGCTGAGGCCGCGTGCACACCATTGGGGCTGAGGTATCCACTTCCCACCTGGGCCAGGACGTGCGGTGGCATCCACGTGCAATGCCGCTGGCCGCGTGGCAGGGGAGAAAGCCCACTGATGCAGAGGGGACCCACGGCATCCACTCACCATACACTGGCCGGGCGGGAGCACGGCCCAGCCTGTGCGCAGGAGGCGCCGAGAGGCAGAGCCAGAGTGCTCGTGAAATCAGCGGAGAAACCTCAGCGTGGAAAGGGAGGGTGTGGGCAAGACTCGGAGCAGCCACGAGGGAAACGCTGGCCAGGTGTCAGCGAGCAGCACTGGTCTGTGCTGCGGACCGCATGTCTGTGTCCCCCACATCCACACATGGGTCCCTAGCCCACAAGGTGGGGGAGTCAGGAGACGAGGCTGTGGGGGCAGATGAGGTCATGAGGGTAGAGCCCGGAAGGGGACCCGTGCCTTAATGAAAGGCCCCAGACAGCTCCCTCCCCCCTGCCACGGGGCCGGGGCGGGCACCGAAGATGCCCTCTGTGAACCAGGAAGCAAATGCCCCAGATGCCAAATCTGCAGGCACCTTGATCTGGCCTCCAGAACAGGGGGAATAACCTGCTGCATAAGCCCCAAGGCGGCACCATGTAGCTGGGACGGACCTGGACAGGTGACCGCCTGAAGGTCCATGGTGACAGATGAGGACCCTCAGGTCAGGGATGCCCCGCGCACTCATTACCCCGCAGGAGCAGGTGAAAATAATCTGTGCCGGAATCCGTGGGGAGGACGGGCGACAGGGCCCAGGGCCTCCCGGGGAACAGGACGCTGGGGCGTGGTGACAGGCGGGGAAGGCTTGGAGCGTGTGCGTGGCTAAGCGTCAGCTGCTCCCCAAGAAGGGCCCTGGGTCTGCGAGCAGGAGTGAACCGCAAAGGCCGTGACCGCCACAGACTCGGGGAGCGGGGGGGCATCACGACTGGTGTCAGTGTCAGGTCTCCATCAGCGGCCTCGTTGGCGTGCACATATCTGAGCAGGAAGGCGGGACGCAGCGTGTTCGAGGTGAAACAGACGGGTGGATAAAGAAAGCTCGTGAACGGTTCGTCACCAGCTCTGAGCATCTGCTGGGAAGGCCCACCAGCCAGGGGGCGCAACCACAGCTGTGCGTCTTCGGGGCGGGCGGAGCTCCTGTCACTCACTTCATTAACAGCGCTTGCTGAGGTGACACATCGGGGTCAGACGCAACAGCCTGCTGGCCGCGCGGAGGCAGAGCGCCCAGCCCAAGACGCTAGCCACTTCCCAGGGGCGCTGCAAGGGGTTGCCACACGCTGGGGGACTTAACGTAGAAGGAAGCTCTTTTCTCAGTTCTGGGGCCGGAAGTCTGAGATCCAGGCAGGGCAGGGTCACGCTCCCCCCGGAGGCTTCCGGGGAGGCTCCCTCCTACCTCTCCCTGGCCCTGGGCTTGTGGCCACGTCTCTCTGGTCTCTTCCACCATCTTTGCGTGGCTTCTCCCCTGCATGTCCGTGTCTCTCATAAGAACACCAGTTAGATTTAGGGCTCACGGGGATAACCTGGAGTGACCCCATCTCTAGATCCTTAACGTGATTACATCTGCAAAGACGTAATCTTATCTCCAAATGGGGCCACACTCACAGGTACTCAGGTGAGCGCTCAGACATATCTTCCTGGGGGTACACAGCTCAGCCCACTGCAGGGACCCTCAGTTTGGCAAAGCCTCACTTGAGCTGCGTCAAAGTCGGGGAGCCCACAAAAATGCAGAGGCCACAGGGCCGCCTCTGTGTCGCGGAGGTGGACAGGTCCACCCCAAGCCCACCCCGGGGTGACTTCACCTGAGAAGAGCCACGAGAGTAGCACCCCACGCCCTATCCCACGTTGCCAGGCTTTAGTTAGAGACGTCTGGGGAGGTCCCCCCGTGCATGCAGGCACGGAGATCTCTGTCCAGGGGCACCTGCGTGGCCTGTACCCTCAGCATGCGTCTTCTGGGAAAGGGGAGGCCTGGTGACTGTCCCTCTGGGCAGGACACTGGCGTCCGCCAGGCAACAGCTGCAGCCACGCAAAACCACTGTCCACCCTGGACTTCCAGCCACACTGGAGTTCGTGGGACAGGCGCACCTGCCGCCATCAACAACCGGAAAACTGGACAAAATAAAACCTTAGGCGGCGGGCCCTGAGGTGCTCCGCGGGGAATTGGCTGTGAGCCCAGCCGTGACACTGAGACGAGAAGACAGAGAGCGAGTTCAGGGCAGCAGCATTTGCAAGGCGAGTGTCAGACGAGGGGAGTGTGTGCAGACACAGCTCCGGAAACCTCCGCAGGGTCGCCTGGAGTCTGGCTGAGGACAGGGATGTGTGTGAGGGGACCCTGCAGGCACCCAGGGGCCTGGGGGGTGAGGCGCCTGCCGGGGTCGCTGCTCGAGTGGGGTCCGAGCAGATGCAGCGAATTCCAGAGAGCAGTGAGGGCAGAGCGGGCGGCGACTCCAAATCCCAGCTCCAGGGACATTTTCTCGGCAGCACAGCTCTGGCCTCAGACCCCAATCACCGAGAATCCAGCTACACTGTTGGAAAGTGACCAGCGTGCCTCTCAAAAATGAACAAAGGCCAACTTCCCCCTGAGCTCAGATGCCGAGGCTCCCTGCCCCCGAGGGCCCCACCCCCACCCCGCGTGGCTCCACACGTGACGTGATGAGAGCCGGGCAAGCGGGCTGGGCTGCGGTCTGTCCTTGGGGCCCGTCTGCATGGACCCCATGGGTAGGGAACAGTCACAGCAAAGACACATTGTAAGCTGTTTTGTTCTCAGAGAAGCCTAGTCGCCGAGACACCAAAATCCAGCCTGTTTTCTCAGCCCCAAGGCAGGAAGAGTGTGTTTCTCGCGGCCACGCCCTGCACAGATGTTCCTCATTAGGGGCCCCGGGGCCACCGTGCAGTCATCACCGCCTGGACGGGCTAAAACAGCAGGAGTTTCTTCTCTCTCGGCCAGGACGCCAGATGCCCCAGATCACGGTGCCGGCAGGTTCTTTCTGTCCCCGCCCCTCGCGGCTCCTGGCACGATGGCGGCACGAGGGCTGCTTGTAGACCCGTCCCTCTGTCTCTCACCCTCTTCCTGTGAGTCCCGCCATGCCCTCTGCCTCTTATAAAACCCCGGTCGTTGGGTCACGGGCCACCCTACTCCACTGCGACCCCGTGGTAACCAATCACACCTGCAAAGCTGTTTCCAGATGAGGTCACCTTCGCGGGGGGGCTGGGACTTGAACATGACTGTTTGGTGGATCTGATTCTGCCCTTCTCCCCAGGCGTGTGGACTGAATGTGCACGCTCCCCCGAAACTCATATGCTGAGTCAGGACGTGGGGCCCCTGGGGGATGATGAGGTCACGAGCCTGGAGCCCCGTGAGGGGATCGGCGTCCCCAGGGCCTCCCAGCCCTTCCACGACGCGTGGGCACAGCAGGAAGGCCGGCTACACCCCGGAAGAGGGCTCGCGCCGGAGCCAGGCCTTGCTGGCACCTGACCTTGGATTTCCAGCTCCGAACTGTGAGAAATGAGCCACCCAGCCAGCTGGCATTGTCCTGAGCAGACGAAGACACCTGTTCTGGTGACTTTCTCCCAAAGGGAGGGACTGAAGACTGAACTGTGTCCCCCCAAACTCATACATGGAAGTCCTGAACCACGATATTCAGAAAATGACCATATTCGGAGGTGAGGCCCCTAGAGTTAGTTAAGGTAAATGAGGTCATGAGGGTGGGCCATACCCACTCTGCCTGCTATCCTCATAGGAAGGGGAGGGTCAAGACCCAGACACACATGGGGTGTGACCCTGAGGACATGGGGAGTCTGCGTCTGCACCCAGGGCAGGCGGGGGAGGAGCCAGCTCTGCTACACCTGGACCCGGACCCCCCACCACACCTGGACCCGGACCCCCCTCCACACCCGGACCCAGACCCCCCACCACACCTGGACCCGACCCCCCCCACACCCGACCCGACCGCCCCCACACCCGACCCGACCCCTCCACACCCGACCCCCTCCACACCTGGACCCGGACCCCTCCACACCTGACCCAGACCCTCCACACCCGACCCGACCCCCTCCACACCTGGACCCCCCACACCCGACCGGACCCTCCACACCCGACCCGGACCGCCCCCTCCACACCCGGACCCGACCCCCTCCACACCTGGACCCCTCCACACCTGACCCGACCCCCTCCACACTGGACCCGGACCGCCCCCCACACCCGGACCTGGACCCCCACCACACCTGGACCCGGGACCCCCCCTCCACACCCGGACCCGGACCGCCCCACACCCGACCTGGACCCCCCTCCACACCCTGGACCCCCTCCACACCTGGACCCGACCCCCTCCACACCCGGACCCGGACCGCCCCACACCCGGACCTGGACCTCTCCACACCCGGACCTCGCCTCCACACCTGGACCTGGACCCCCTCCACACCCGACCCAGACCCTCCTCCACACCCGGGACCCGACCCTCCACACCCGACCCGACCCCTCCACACCCGGACCCGGGACCGCCCTCCACACCCGACCCGACCCCCTCCACACCCGACCCGACCCTCCACACCGACCCGACCCCTCCACACCCGGACCCTCCACACCCGACCCGACCCCTCCACACCCGACCTCCACACCTGGACCCGACCCCCTCCACACTGACTCCAGACCTCTCCACACCCGACCCCCTCCACACCCGGACCCGGACCCCTCCACACCTCGGGATTCCCCTCCACACCTGGACCCCCTCCACACCTGCACTTGGTCCCCACCCCTCCGGACGCTGAGGAGCACAGGTCTGTGGTCTGGGCTGCCCCTTGTGTGGTGTTTGTCACGTGGCCCCAGGACACTAACATGTAGGAGCCTCAGCTTGCGACCTCGCTGTTGTCACGGGGCAGCCGGGGAGGTGGACGCGGTGCCTCTGCGGGGAGCAGCTGTGCATGGGCCTCCCCCGGCGGATGAGGGACGGACCGCACCCCTCTCAGCGGAGGTGAACCTTGTCGTTGACACACGTGTATCCTTCCTTCCTTCTCCCTGGTGTTTTCACTCGGCGACTAGACTTTAGCCTCTTCTCCCGCCGAAGTCGGTCAGCGAAACGAGTCGGCGGAGGCTGCCGTGTCTGCAAACGTGAACCACGCGGGCAGCCCGTGCGAGCAGGGGGAGAAGACCGCGTGGCTGGGGTGGCCGCCAGCGGGGACGCAGAGGCAGGCGCACAAATCTCAGAGCGGGGGAGGGGACAGAGCATCAACAGTTCACCGTGGACTCCGTGGGGGGTCAGGTGGGCTGCCGGGCGGAGTTGGTGTTTGGGAGCAGGAATGGGCAGCGGGGAGAATGAACCTTCCAGAAGGCGCATGCAAGGTGTGTGGTGGGAGGAGCCGGGCAGGAGAGGTTGGCAGAGCCCTGGGGAGGCCCCGCGTTTAGGAGTCAGGGAGACAGGGACAAGCTGGCGAGGAGCGGAGGCGGAGGGCCGGCGGGTCTGAAGGAGCCTGCCTGCGGGCGGTGCGGGACCACGGGGAAGGGCCGTGGCGGGCAGCGACTGTGGCAGCGGGTCGGGGAACAGAGCCAGCCGGGGGGCGCGGGGGACCGAGGGGGAGGAGGTGGGCTGTGCGGTCAGGACGGCGGCGGGTGGACACCCAGAGCAGAGCCGCGTCCCGGCGGGACGGGGGAGGCAGGGGTGTCTGGGCGGTGAGTGGTGTCGTCCCCGGGGCAGGACGCGGGCTTTCCTGGGGCGGTCACTGCCCCCTTTCTTGCAAACAGAGCCCCGCTTTTGTCCAGGACAGCGAGCGCCCAGCCCCGAGGAATAAATCATGGTTTATTTAAGCCAGTCATTAAAACAGGACTCTATTTCCCATTGCTGGACACGCACCATTTCAAACTTCTCTCGAACAAAGCGTTGCCAGTTACGTTCAGCTGAAGCTACGAGGAAGCGTGCTGATGAATTCTAGAAAAGTAACCCCGACAGAGGTCCCCTTGGTCCCCTTCTCCTGCCTTAATTCTCACTGCATGAGGGTCAGCTGTGGAGCTGAGCCAGCGGGTCTGCGCTCCTGAGGCCCGCCTGCCGGGGAATGGAAGCCGGGTGCAGTCACCAGGCTGCCTCCCCGAAGTCGGAGCTGCTTCCCTTCAGACCTGTGTGCCGTCTCCTGCACTCAGGGGCGTTCCAGGGGTGCGGCGGGAGGGGCAGCCTGCCCTGCGAGAGGGCAGTGAGGGGCGCGTCTCCTGGAGGGAACTCAGTACCAGTAACAAAGCCCATTGTTGTCACCATTATGCCCCCTCTACTCACTGCCAATGAGGCGCCCGCTCCAGCCCCTGCCCGGCCACACCTCCAGCGTTGCGGGTTCGTCACCTTCGGTCGGGTTTCTGTTCTGGGCATGTGACCCCGTTGTCACTGACGTCGTCCCATCTTACAGCTTCAGTGTGTTCGGTAAGAGCGAGCAGAAAGGGGGGTGTCCAGTGAGGGTTCCAAGGAGGGAAGAGGTTTGAAATTGTCGCCGTGAGCCACACCGAGGCCCCTGGCCAGTGCCAAGAGCCCATCAGGTCAGCGGTCATGGGTGTGGAGCAGATCCGGTCTCTGCTCCTGCGTGACTTTCTCCAGCGGCTCCTGGGTCCCTGGGGCAGAGAAGGGGGTTCGTGCAAGCACACTAGTCCTGGCCAGCTTGTAGGAGAGGACCAGGGTGTGGGAAACTCTTCCCAGACCACCGTGGGGCGTCCGCGGCATGGAGGGCAGCGGGGCCCCCCACGGCAGAGGGAGAACGCCGCCTGGAGATGACCAGGGGCTGCGGGGGGTGAGGGGGGCTCGGGAAGATACGTCCCAGGGGACAACACGTGGCAGATGGGCACAGCCCCCACCGACCGTGACAGAGCAGTAGGTGCGGACCCACTCAGCCCGTGACCAGAGAAGTGAGGCGAGAGCCGGCCCCTGGCGTGGGGCGCTCAGGGCCACAGCCGACCCCTTTTCGCGTGACCCTCAGCCCACAGAGCCGCGGACGCCCTCCCGTGTACAAGGGCAGCCTGCACACCAAACCAGGCCAACGGCAAAGCGCTTCTCTCCAGAGGCAGCCTGGATTCATCGTGCATGTGGTATTGATTGTAAGAAGTATTTCTTCCTCTTGTGGATTTGCTGACGTACTTGGGCCGAGGAATTTGTGATTTTTATAACATTCATTAAATCCTTACTTCGCGCTTTCATGCTCTCCTGGGACTTGGCCCTATTCCTTTTTCTCAGGCTTTCTCTTCAGAAAAGCCAGTCCCTACAGACCAACTCCAGCCTTGTCCCAGACCCGGAGCCCTGCGCCCTCCCCAGGCGGCACCAACCGTAACCAGGTGCAGACGGATGAAGTCACAGTTCGGGGCGGCCGCCGCCGCCCTGCGCCTCCTCAGGGGACAGAGGGGCCTAGCCCCCCACCCCCACCCCCACCCCGTGGAAGAGCGATGACCTGGGGTCAGGGCAGCCAGGAGAGAGCCTCTTCCTCGGAAGGTTCCAGCCGCTGCGCCACCCGCGGGGCTGCATGGACTTCGTGACGAACTCGGCCAGGGCTGTTCCCACGGGATGCCCGCTGCAGATGGGGCTGGAGAGTCCCAGCACCCCGCAAGGCCCGGGGCTTCGGGGGGACAGACAGCGGCCGCCCAACCCCCACCTCCATCCCACACGTCACGCTCTGACACGGGGCACCTCATCCGCACCCACGGCTGGGGCAAGGGTCCCACGGGCCACCTGGGAAACCCATCTCCCAGTCTCTCTTGGCATTTCCGGGCGGAGCTGAACCTCCACCCCCAGGTGTCCCAAAATCAGAGGGGGTCTGCTGCCCCCCAGGCCGCCGGCGCAGCACAGAACATCTGCCCTTCTATTGCGCTGAATGGTCTCCGGTGACCGGATCCCAGTGTGCCCTCTACGTTCCCAAGGGGTAGAGCCAGGCTCCCCGCCCAGCCCTGCCCTCCGCGTGAGACCCCGCCCCCCAGTCCTGCCCCTCCCCCTGAGACCCCGCCCCCTACCCAGCCCTGCCCTCCGCGTGAGACCCCGCCCCCCAGTCCTGTCCTCTCCCACCTGAGGCCACGCCCCCTGCAGCCCTGCCCTCCGCGTGAGACCCCGCCCCCAGTCCTGCCCCTCCCCTGAGACCCCTCCCTGCCCAGCCCTGCCCCCCGCGTGAGACCCCGCCCCCAGCCCTGCTCCCTCCCCGTGAGACTCCGCCCCCAGTCCTGTCCTCCCCGTGAGACCCCGCCCCCAGTCCTGTCCTCTCCCACTGAGGCCACGCCCCTGCCCAGTCCTGCCCCCTCCCACTGGACCCCACCCTACCCAGCTCTGCCCTCCCCGTGAGACCCTGTCCCCAGCCCTGCCCCCTCCCCATGAGACTCCGCCCCCTACCCAGCCCTGCCCTCCGTGAGACCCCGCCCCCAGTCCTGCCCCCTCCCCCTGAGGCCCCGCCCCTGTTCAGCCTCCCTCCCATGAGACCCGCCCTACAGTCCTTCCCCAGACCCAGCCCAAATCCTGCCCCCTCCCCGTGAGACCCCGCCCCCTGCCCAGCCCTGCCCCTCCCCCTGAGACCCCGCCCCTTGCTCTGCTCTCCCCGTGAGACCCGCCCCCTGCCCAGCCCTGCCCTCCCCCTGAGACCCCCGCCCTTGCCCTGCCCTCCCCCCGTGAGACCCCGCCCCTGCCCAGCCCTGCCCTCCGCGTGAGACCGCTCCCCGCCTGGACCACCCCCCAGTTCACAACAGTCACATTTTGGAGCATCCGCCCCAGGGTTTCTCCAGGCTGCAAATTCACTCCGGACCCTTTGAAGAGAACGAAAGCAGATACTGGGGAAAACTCATGACAAACTGCGTTCCCCAAACTCGGCGAGACCAGCAGGGCGCACCCGGAGGCTGTCGGCGGCTCGGGCGCCGGGGCTTCTCTTCGGAGAAATTCTCCTTCTGGCTCAGAAAGCTGCAGGCGCTATTTCTTTATTCCCCGGGCTTTGCCTTTTGGTGTTTCACAGTGAAATGCATTATCCGGATGAGCCCCCTCTTCGGTGGAAGAAAAACGGAAGTGTCATCAGTTTCCGCGTTTAGGGTGGAGGAAGATGGGGCTCCCGGTGAGCGCAGGTAGCTCCCCGGGCAGGGCCGCCCTCTCGGCGCTCCCAGCAGGGGAGCCCGGGGCACGGCCGGAGCCACGCACCCCGTCCTGAGGGCGACAGGCAGAATGCCCACCCTGCTCACTCATTCGTCCCTCGTGGGGCATCAGCCGTCAGGTTCACTCACACCTGGGCGTGGCCTCAGTGTCAAGGCCGTGGGCTGCTGCCTGGTGTCCACTCCCGTGGCCCCGGCTCCCCCCACGTGCTGTCAGAGGCAGGAGAAGCCCGAGGGGCTGCCGCCACGTCTGCTTGCAGGCTCCACGGATCACTGGGCTGGAGCTGAGTCGCCCGGTCACAGCTGCAGGCGAGGCTGGGGAGCCGGCCCTTCCCGCAGGGGCCACGTGCCTGGCTGAGCCGGAGAGCGAGACAGCGGAGGACGGAGGCGGATATCGAAGAGCGCCCACCACAGCCGCGTCGGACGGTGGTGGGCTCACTGCTCATGAAGCAGAAAGCAAGCTGAGACCGGGTCTTGTCCGACCCGCTGCCACAGCAGAACACACGGACGGGGGGATTTCTCGTGGTTCCAGAGGACAGAACGTCCAAAATCAGGTGCCGGCACGGTCACATTCTGGAGAAGCCCTTCCTCCTGGGTCACCACCAGGACTTCTGGAAGTGTCCTCACACAGCAGAAGCGGGGAGCACTGGGCAGCCTCCTTGAAAAGGGCCCCAATTCCCTGCCTGGGGCTCCACCCCTCAAGGCCTCGTCTCTTCCCGGAGATCCCGCCTCCAAGCACGGTCGCCTCCGCGTGCTAGGACTCAACGTATGAATTTGGACGGGCACGTTCAGACCACCGCGGACCAGACCCTGAAGGAGGGCTTCTCCGTGCTTGAGCGGAGCTGAACTGGGCTCAGGAAGGTGCGCGGAAACCTCAGGCCCAGCCAGCCCCAGCCCCCAGCCCCTTCCAGCCTCAGAGTCCTCAGATGCCATTTGGGTGGTGGTCTTTCCTACCCTTTCTCATGGGCATCCCCACATCGGAGGGAGCCCCCCACCCCCGGGCAGCCCTCTCCTGAATTAGCTAACTGCTATCTGCAGAGTGGAAAGTGCGACATTCTGACCGCAGAGGATGTTGTCTTCCGTCTCTGAAAAGCTCCCCCAGTGTGGCGGGCCAGGCTCGCCTCAGCCTAGCGCTAAGCCCGGGTGCAGCCGGCAACAGTGGGTGGCTTGCGCCTGGCTCTGCTCCTCCGCCCACCCAGTGTGCCCCATTCCTGCGACACCAGCCAGGCCAAGCAAAATCACAGTGTTGATTTGGGGGTAGACAGGACTGCCATCCCGGCCACGTGGAGACGCCCTGGAAATCTCTCAGAAACCATGGGAACAGGGAGCCCGCCCTGCGGAGCCGTAACCCGACTGGGTGTACGTGTGGGGGGCTGGGGGCCAATCGCACCCCTGCTTCAAAGTTCGACAGAGAATGAAACCAGCCCAGGAAAAGAGCAGCAGATTCTGAGGCCACCTGAGTGCCTGGGACCAGCCAGGGAGGCTCAGCCACCTGTGCAGATGAGGAGCTTTCATTGCCTTGCTCTTGAGCTGCCCTGAGTTGTATTTCTGTCCCTTGTGGGTCATGGAAGCCCTGTGACCTCAGGGCTTGATGCCTGTGTGCCGAGAGAGAACTCCCTGCTGGCTCTGGAGAGCAGGCCGGTGCAGCCTGGGAAGGGCAGCGTCGCAGGGGGTGGGGGTGGGGCAGAGCACGGCCTGCGGCAGGACCTGCCCCAGGGGACAAGGGGGTGGCCCCACACGTGCGTGGGAAAGACGCATGCAGACGCTCTGATCCGGGAAGCTCGGAGGAGCACCACCGGCTGCGGTGCAGCAAACCTGCCAGCCCAGCCGGGCCCCAAACCACGGCACACGGAGGCTCCGGTGGCCCGTCAGACAGGGCTGTCCTCTCCGCCAACGGCCTAAGTAAAACCAGCGAGGTTACAGGCAGAGGCTGCAAGGGGGGCCCAGGCGGCGCGGCAGCCGGGCCTCAGTCGGGGCGAGCAGGCGGGCGCCACAGACCCTGCTCTGCCGCTCCGGGTGACAGCATCCAGCGCACCCAGTGAGCTCCCCCTGTGAGCTGGTCGGGCCGCAGCCCTGCTGTCCATCCTGTGTCTGCCTGTCTCCCGCCCAGAAGGTGGGATGCGTGCACTGCTCAGGGAGAGCACGTGACAGTCATGAGAGGTGCCACCCCCACTCTGGCCTGGGGGCCGGACAAATCCCCACAAATCCCCCTCACACGGGGCCCTGCCCACCTGCTCCCACTCACACGGATTCCACCGTCCCGGAATGCCAGGTGCATGCGTGATCGGCACCCCCAGAAGTTTGCCACACCCGTTGTCTCTCCCCTTGGTTGGCCCACCAGCTCCCCCATCCACAGACCCCGAACCGCAGGACCCTGCAGACTCGGGGGAAGTGCTGAGGAGGAATGGGCATGTCGTGGGAAATGGGCCTCACCACCCCCATGTCCTGGGGAAAGCAGCTGTAACGCGGGTGGCTTCCTGGGGGAGGGGACGTGGGTGCCCCTTGACATGAGCAGCGGAGAGGAGGTGGTACAGCACTTCAAGAGGTGTGTGTGTACCTGGGTTCTCTCCCAACCCTGGTTCCAAAACTAGGTCGTGACTCCCCCTATGGTACCCCAAACACACAGGCATGCACACAGGTACAGGTGTACACACACACACATATGTGTACACACATGTACACATATCTACACACACAGGCATGCACACAGGTACAGGTGTACATACACACATATATGTGTACACACATGTACACATATCTACACACACACAGGCATGCACACAGGTACAGGTGTACACACACACATATATGTGTACACACATGTACACATATCTACACACACACATGCACACAGGTACAGGTGTACACACACACATATATGTGTACACACATGTACATATCTACACACACAGGCATGCACACAGGTACAGGTGTACATACACACATATATGTGTACACACATGTACACATATCTACACACACACAGGCATGCACACAGGTACAGGTGTACATACACACATATATGTGTACACACATGTACACGTATCTACACACACACATGCATGCACACAGGTACAGGTGTACACACACACACACATATGTGTACACACATGTACACTATATCTACACACACAGGCATGCACACAGGTACAGGTGTGCACACACACCTATATGTGTACACATGTACACATATCTACACACACATGCATGCACACAGGTACAGGTGTACACACACATATATGTGTACACACATGTACACATATCTACACACACAGGCATGCACACAGGTACAGGTGTACATACACACATATATGTGTACACACATGTACACATATCTACACACACAGGCATGCACACAGGTACAGGTGTACACACACACATATATGTGTACACTGTAATACACATATCTACACATGCATGCACACATGCACACAGGTACAGGTGTACACACACACACATATGTGTACACACATGTACACATATCTACACACACAGGCATGCACACAGGTACAGGTGTACATACACACATATATGTGTACACACATGTACACATATCTACACACACATGCATGCACACAGGTACAGGTGTACACACACACACATATGTGTACACACATGTACACATATCTACACACACAGGCATGCACACAGGTACAGGTGCACACACACACATATATGTGTACACACATGTACACATATCTACACACACACAGGCATGCATACAGGTACAGGTACATACGCACACATATACATGTACACCAGTGCACACACATGCACACATAACACACAAGCGCACATGCGTGCACACAGGTACATGTACACACATATATACATCCACACATGTGCACACATATACACGTACACACGTGTGTGCATATATACATATACACAGATGTGTGCATGCATATACATGTATGCATGCAACCTACACTTGTACATGCATGCACGCAGGAACATGTACATGCATACACATATACATGCACACAGGCACCCATGCATATACATGCACATGCCTGCACATGTAGCTATACAAAGAAGCACGCACACCTACATATGTGTACACATGCATGTGTCTCTGTGTGCATGCACACATAAATGTACCCTGGGCATATACACATACGTGTGTGTTCACACATGCATGCATGTACCTATGCACACAAATGCATGCACGCATACATACACACGCATGTATGCACACACTAGACACACGCAACTATGCATGTACAACACAAACACACACGGTACACATGCATATACAAATACATGTACATGCACACATACACACACAGCACAGCAAATCAAGTGACTTCTCAGAAAAAAAAATCCACTTGAAGATAATCTCTGCCTATATGGGGAAGAGGCCAGTAATTTTAAGACAGCAGCTTCAACTAGAAACAAAACGAAAGGGCTGCCCACAGCCCACTGCTCCTGGGTCAGGATGCGGTGCCCAGCAGGCTGGCGTCCAGCTTTGTGGGAAGCTGGTGTGGACGAGGGAGTCAGCTCTGCTGGGAAGACCACCTGGCCAGGACCTGGGCTTTTCCCGCTGGCTTTCTTGGCCAGAAGGTCGGGGGGCATTGGGAGGGAGGTCAGGGGACATTGGGAGGGAGGTCAGGGGCATCGGGAGGTCGGGGGCATTGGGAGGGAGGTGAGGGGGCATCAGGAGGGAGGTCGGGGGCATCGGGAGGTCGGGGGCATTGGGAGGGAGGTGAGGGGGCATCAGGAGGGAGGTCGGGGGCATCGGGAGGGAGGTCAGCCTTCTGTCTCATCTAGACAAGGAGGAGTCTTATCGGAGAAGGTGCTGAGGGCAGCGCCTGGCACATCCCGACACTGGGCTTGGACACAAGGACCCGGGGCCTGGGGCATGGGGACAGCACCCTCAACCCCAGTGCAGGGACAGGAGGGTCTGGGTGTCACTTGACTACTTGGCACAGATGTGACCAGTGCAGGCCGCGCTGCAGGCGCTTTTCAGACAGGGGCTTGTCTACTGCTCCTGAGAGCCCTCGGGGCAGAGGCTGGTCTCATCCCTGCTGGACATGAAGACCCAGGCACAGAAGCAGAAGGCAGGTCTGGACCCAGAAGTGGGGATCCTGGGGCTCGAACCCAGACAGGCTGACCCAGGTCTGGAAAAGGGGGCCAGGTGATCAGGAGATACAGAGACAGAGAGACAGAGAGACAGTGAGGCAGAGACAGAGGGAGAGAATGACCCCTGGTGCTTGCCCCGAAGAGCACGGGTTTCCTTATGAAGAAGGAAACCCCGTGTCCCCCCCGTGTCTCCCCCCGTGTCTCCCCCGTGTCCCCCCTCGTCCCCGGCGTCCCCCCGTGTCCCCCCTGCCCCGTCCCGCCCCCGTGTCCTCCGTGTCTCCCCCGTGTCTCCCCGTCCCCCCGGTCCCCCCCGTGTCCCCCCGTCCCGTCCCGTGTCTCCCCGTCCCCCCGGTGTTCTCGTGGCCCCCGTTCCCCCCCCCGGTCCCCCCGTGTCTCCCGCTGCACTCCCGTGTTGCCCTCCAGAATGCTCAACCCCCTGTGTGGGGCGTGGAGAGCAGGACCCCCCCCACCAGGCCCGGACCTGCGGGCGGGGTCGGGCTGGGAGGTGGTCCAGGCTGTGGGGCGCTGCTGCCATCTCGTGGGCACGTGTGGTCCTGCAGGCCCCGGGAGCCCCGCCCCCGCCTTGCCTCCCAGGGAACCCGGACTCGCCTAGAGCCCCACCTTTCTGCAGGTTCACACCTCACTTCCCACAGTTCGTGGCCAAAACAACGAGTGACATCGGTGACTGCTGTTCCCTAGAGTGGAGGCCACATCTCCACGCCCCTCCTGTGCCCGGGGCGCAGTGCACCCCCTCACACCCAGGCTCAGGTCCCGCGCTTTGCCCTCACCTTGACAGCTCTGAACAACACTGGCCAGGTGTTTGCAGACCGCCCTCAGCCTATCTGGGCGGCTCCGATGCTCCCTCGTGCTTCCCTGGGGTGTGGGTTTGGGGATAATTGGGCAGAGCTGAAGCACCTTCTCACTGGGGCATGCTGCCAATGTGACCTTGACCTCAGAACTAAGACCCCTCCTCTGTCAGAAGTGAGTCACCCAGGAGCCCACACTCAAGGGGAGGGGCTGCGGGCTGAGGCTCCAGGGCCTTCACGGGGCCCAGGACCCCTGCCGGGCCTCCAAGGGGGCCGGTGGCTCGCCCGCGTCACACAGCTGCCGTGAGAAGGCGGCTCTCCGCTCCAGCAGGGGCATCTCCTGTAGAAGGCACAGGGTGGGCTCAACGCAGCTCCGCCACATCCACAAGACCCGAGTGGGGCACCTGGGGGGCCCAGTCGGTTAAGCGACCGACTTCGGCTCAGGTCATGATCCCACGGTTCGTGGGTTCGAGCCCCGCGTCAGGCTCTGTGCTGGCAGCTCGGAACCTGGAGCTGCTTCAGAGTCTGTGACTCCCTCTCCCTCTGACCCTCCCCTGCTCACTCTCTCTCTCTCTCTCTCTCAGAAATAAATAAAACATTTAAAAAAAAAAAAAAAAAGACCGGAGTGGGGACAGGAACAGACCAGGCCGGAAGGGAAGGACAGTCTGCCGGCGTCTGGTGATGACCTAAGCAGGAACCCGTCTGGGGCTGGGGCTGGGGAAAGTCTCTTCGGACAGCCCCCCACACCACAGAGCGAGCCGTGCCTCCCAGCCTGGGCATGCCCCTCCTGCCAGCCTGCCCCCCCCGGATGGACCCAGGAACAGCCCCCACACCCGTGGGTGAGGTCTCAACCCCCATCTTCAGGCCAGGGCGTGCATACCCTGAGTGAAGAGCACAGCCGAGCCCCCGTGGGCCTGGGGTCAGGACTCAGGCTCCCCAGTGGCCAGGCTTCCACGATTTCTCCCAAGGAATCCTGAAGCCCGGTGGTTTCGTTCTAGCACCCGCAGCCCACCCGCCCCACGCTCCGCCCTCCAACAAACAGAAAGTTCTGGACTGAGGCTCCGCTCAGGCTGAGGCCCCGCCCAGGACTGAGGCTCCTCCCAGGCTGAGGCCCCTCCCAGGCTGAGGCCCCTCCCAGGCTGAGGCCCCGCCCAGGCTGAGGCCCCGCCCAGGCTGAGGCCCCGCCCAGGCTGAGGCCCCGCCTGCTGAGGCCCCGCCCAGGCTGAGGCCCTGCTCAGGCTGAGGCTCCCTCCCAGGCTGAGGCCCCTCCCAGCTGAGGCCCCGCCCAGGCTGAGGCTCCGCCCAGGATGAGGCCCCGCCGGATGAGGCCCCTCCCAGGCTGAGGCCCCTCCCAGGCTGAGGCCCCGCCCAGGATGAGGCTCCGCCCAGGATGAGGCTCCGCCCAGGCTGAGGCTCCCGTCCAGGCTGAGGTTCTCCCAGGCTGAGGCTCGCCCAGGCGGAGGCCCCGCCCAGGCTGAGGCCCCCGCCCAGGATGAGGCCCCGCCTGGTGATGAGGCTCCCGCCTCCAGGATGAGGCTCCGCCCAGGATGAGGTCTTCGCCCAGGCTGAGGCCCTGGGCCAGGCTGAGGCCCCGCCCAGGCTGAGGCCCTGCTCGTGGCTGAGGTCTCAGGCTGAGGCCCCGCCCCAGGCTGAGGCCCCGCTCAGGCTGAGGCCCCTCCCAGGCTGAGGCCCCGCCCAGGCTGAGGCCCCGCCCAGGCTGAGGCCCCGCCCAGCCGCAGCAGCACTAGGAACCGCGGCCAGGCCGCTCCCAGGCTGGGTCACAGCGGCCTGCGGCTGAGGGTCGGGGCGGCCCCCCTCCACGCGCACACGCCCTGCACTGTCAGGGAGCTCTTCCTGCGGGCAGGCCGCCTGCTCCCCTAGGCCCGTGGGCTAACCTCCGTGTCCTGGTGAGGAGAGGGCTTCAGACTGGAGCCCGCCGTTGGGAGGCGGGACCCCCGCTTCCCTCCCACATTTGCTCCCGCCTGAAATCTCCGGCGCAGGGAGTTTGCGTCCTTTCCCCTCACCAAGAACAGTGCCGGGCACTCAGTAGGTGCTCAATAAGTGCTTGCAGCATGAACTCACTGACTCCGGTTTCTGACCGTGAACCTGTGGAGCGCAGTCTCCCTGGGGCGACCCCTAGCGGCCGGCTCGCGTCCCCTCCCAGCCCGCAGCTCACTGGGGGTGGGCAGGCGACCTCGGGGTGGGGCGGAACCCCAAGGGCCAGGAGCCGCAGCCCGCCCGCAGGTCCTGGAGGCCGTGATCCTCGACCGCGGGCCGAACCGGGTCAGATCACACCCGGGGCCTCGGAGCGCGGCGGCGGGGAAAGCCGGGTGCCTGGCCGCACGTGGGGGGTCGCGGCCCCGGAGCACCGGGCGCGTCGCTGCGCTAATGGGCGCGTGCGTCCACGTGTTTGCCTGTGGGTAGGGCCGCCGCTGGAGAACGGACACGGGGGGCGGGGCACGGGAGGCAGGAGGGGGCAGAGAGGCCCCCACTGGCCCCCACCGGCCTGCCCCTCCCCCTCCCCTCCCCCGTCGCCACCACGGGGCCACGGTGGAGGGGCCTGACTTGGTCTGGCTCTGAGCATATTTTGCAAATAGACCTGACAGATTTTCTGACAATTAGACACAGGGGGTGAGACCCCAACTCACACCTTGGGGGACCGTTCCCCGAGATGGGGAGGGCGGGGGACCAGGGGTTCTGAAGGATGTGCAGGAGCTCGGTCTGGGGCTGTTAGGGGAGCGCGTGCTGAGCTCCCGTTTGCAAGAGCAGCGGGGACGCCGACATAACGTGGAAACACAACTGCCTCACACCCCTCACAGAAGGGGGGGCGCCGGGGGGGCCCAGCCCAGGCGGGGAAGCCCGGCCGCCCGCCACCGCCCTTAGGACCCACGCTGCTCGGGGGAACCGCAAAATCAACCTGGAAGAAGGAGTGCTTGGCCTGCGTTTCTCAAACAACAGGGAAGGAACAGTCTCTCCGCATTTAAACCCCATTCCCGGGGCTGCCGCACGCCCGTCGGTTCAGCCTGCGGCTTTTGTGTTTTAGGTTTATTTGGAGAGAGAGAGAGAGCCCGCAGAAGCAGGGGAGGGGCAGACGGGGAGGAGGGTCCAGGAGGCTCCCCCTCCACAGAGCCTGATGTGGGCCTGGATCCTAGGAACCAGTTATGCGAGATCATAACCTGAGCGGAAACCAAAAGTGTGTTGCTCAACCAGCTGAGCCGCCCAGGAGCCCTGAGCCTCTGACTCTTGATTTCACTGAGGTCATGATCCCAGGGCCGCGGGATCGAGCCCCGTGACTGGCTCAGAGGTGAACTTGGTGCCTGCTTCTGATTCTCTCTCCACCTCTCCCCTGCTTGTGCACGCGCTCTCTGAAATTAAAAAAGTTTGTAAATTTAAAAAAATAAAACTGAGCTCGAGTTCCAAGTAAAATGGATGTACATTTAAAAAGTCCCAAGACTGGGGCGCCTGGGTGGCTTAGTCAGTTGAGCGTCCGACTTTCGCTTAGGTCATGATCTCGCGGTTCGTGGGTTCGAGCCCCACGTCGGGCTCTGTGCTGACTGCCAGCTCAGAGCCTGGAGCCCGTTTCAGTCTGTGTCTCCCTCTCTCTCTGACCCTCCCCTGCTCACGCTGTCTCTCTCTCTCTCTCACTCTCTCTCCTAGAAATAAATAAAAAACATTTAAAAAATTAAAAAAAAAAAAGTCCCAAGACTTTCTCTTCACCCCCAGCACGCTCCCTGCTGCACCCCAGGGACCCTCGTCCCCGCACTGCATGGTCTCCCCTTCGCAGGACGACGGGGGAGGGGAGTCAGCCCTCAGTTCCCGGGGTGTAAGCCCTTCACCGCACAGGGCCCCCGCCGGGTCGCCTGTGACCCCTGCTGCCTCGCTGGGCCGCTGCCCCAAGTGCCCTGCGGGGCAGGGACCACGGAGACCAACACCCACGGGCGCAGCGGGGGCTCCTCCCGAGGTGTGTGGGAAGCTGGGTCCCCTTCCAGCCCCTCCCCGGCCCCCCACCTGCGACCACACCCTCCCCGCCCCTTCCCAGCCTCCCATCTGACTCCCGCCCCTCCCACCCCTCCCAACCCCTCTCACCCCCTCTCACCCCTCTCACCCCTCTCACCGGCTCCCAGCCCCTCCCAGCCTCTCTCTGCCCCCGGTGCCGCCCATCCTTGGTGTCCCTCCCCTCTCTGCCTCCATTGCCAGGTGGCCTGCTCCCCACCGGCTCTGTCTGTGGGTCTTTCCTTGTAAGGGGCTCGCTCCACTCTTAACTAGTTCTGTCTGCAAAGACCTATTTCCAAATAAGATCATCTTCTGAGGTTCAGATGACCTGAATTTGGCGGGATGCGACTCAGCCCACTGCAGCCCCCTGAAAGGGAGAGCCCAGTCAGGTCCCCACAGAAAGCCCGCGGTCAGCCCAAGACTGAGCAGGTCCCTAGAAGGAAGGAAGGAGCGAGGCAGCAATCGGAGCAGTCCTGGAGCGCTGCCTGTAGGAAGGCAGACTGGCGCTGGCCTTCCCGGAGACAGGGCAGTGCAGGGGGCGAGAGGAGAGGATCTCCTACCGGACAGAAGCTGAGATAGGAAGTGGGCCGGGCTGTGGCCGAGGCCGAGGAAGGCGGGGCTCCAGGACCCCCTTCAGGGGCGGCGGGTCGGTGTCGTCCACAAAGAGAGTCCAGCCCAAGAGGTTGGGCCCCAGTGACAGGAAGCAGGCTCCCCTCCACGGTCCCCATTCCTGCTGACCTCGCCGGCGGGGGGAGATGCGGCCTGTGACGCCCGAGGCAGGAGAGGGGTGGTCCTTGGCAGCAGGTGAGGGGCCGTCGAGGCTCCTGACCCTCCCATCAGCCTCCCTCCTGCTCGCTCTGCCCCTGAGCCCCTCAGGCTGCCCCCACTGCCCCAATGTCCCCATGGGGCACACGCCATCCGGTGTCACCCCCTCCTGCTCTCTGCCTGGGTCCTGGCCCTTCCCCCCCTGCCCTGGGAGGACTCGGCACAGTCCTCCAGCAAGAGGCCCAGATGGACCAAGAGTCTCCCTCTCCCAGCCGGTGTCCACCTTGGATTCCCGTCAGTACAACTGAGCCTCACTGGTCACGGCCTCGGGCACTGATTCCCTCCCAGGGTCCTGCCCAACCTCAGGGAGCGGGCGGCCACCCCTGGTTGACTCGTACTGGGTCCTAACAGCCCGTCAGTCACGGAGGAGCACTGGCAGCTGGTAGCGAGGCCGGACCACTCCCATCCTCAGGTGGAGGCGGGAGAGAGACGGTGAGAGGGGCAGAGGCCGGCCTCCCCCCCACCCGGGTGTCCTCCCTCGAAGGCCGGCACGGAACCCAGTTCCCGGAGAGCCCTCCCCGGTGCCACGCCGCTTCTCCCGCAGCGCGCCAGCACGGGGCAGAGTGCAGGTGGCAGTGGGGCCCTGACCCAGCCTCGCCCCACACCCCCCGCGCTTTCTCGCTCCCTGACTAGAATAGACGCGTCGCCAAGCGCCTGTAGGCAGCACAGCCACCGCCCATCCCGACCCATCAGGCCATAGGTCTGAGTCAGAATGAGCGTCTGGAGACCGGCTGGCAACGCCGACTTCCCGTGAGACTTCTGCGCCTCGAACCCGCAAACCGTGTGCCGCCCACATTTTACCGCAGCGGACGTGGACGTGGGAGCAGTGTGCAGAGGTGAGGCGACCGCAGGGAGGAGCTGCGCTCCCATGAGGCTGGCGGGCGCCCTCCCCGCCCCTCCCTCGCCTGCCCCTGCTCCATAGGAAACCTCTGTCTCCTTCATATACTGGAGTAGGCAGGGACTATTATGGGTCATTTCATCGCCATGGCAACTGCTGGGGTCTGAAGCCTGTTAGAGGCCTGATTAGGCCGCGGTGGTGGCCGTGACGACGGGAAGAAATGCGGGCAGCGGGGGGGAGAGGGGGAGCACCTCAGTGGGTCTTGAAGTGGCTGCACAGAGCCGGCCGCTGGGGAGGTTCAAGGCCCGGGTGGGGGGCGGATGCAACCCTAACCCTAACCCACCGCGGCTGGCTCCAGGCGGAAGGCCGATGAGGCAGCGCCACACGTGGGCCTCCGCCCAGCCAGGAACCAGCCTCCTTCCGGGGACACCGTGCTGCCCGCCCCTCCCGGGCTGCGCCCCGCACGGGGACACTGCCCATTGGGACACTCCACGTCTCAGATGGGGCTGTGCCCACCGAGGCCCCAACCACCGAGCGGCCCAGAGCTCATTCGCTGTGCCCAACTCCGGGCGGCCCCCGTGAAGCAAGGAGCTGGTCAGAACAGGCCCAGGAGAGCGCGGCTGCCGGGGCCCATCCTGGTCGGCGTGCCCCTGATGCCCTGGCTCGTTTCTGCTGAGGGTCCCAAGCCAACCAGGAGGGAGGAGGCCGCCCCACAGCTGGTGACGCCCCGTGCAGGAGCTGCCACCTTGCCGCGGGGCTCCAGGCCGTGGCCCTCAGGCGGGGGCGGGGGCTGTGCCCGGAGACCCCCCTGCGTGAACTCACCGCGACCTGGGCTTCCCTGGCTGGAGGCTGAGGTGTGTGTCCTTCGGCCTGGTTCCCCTCCTGACTCGATGGGGCCACGACCTAAGGTCCCCAGCACATCTGAGCAGATCCACCCCCCACACCATGGGGCAGCGTCCACCTCCGTTCACCAACACCAGGGCAGTTTGCCCCCATCGCAGGGGGGCTGGTGGGGAGCCCCTGCCCCGCCTAACAACTTCTCCTTAAATATCAGATACTATTTTCTCTTTGTATCTAGTCTTGATGCTCATCCAACATCTTTTCTCCCGCTCTGAGTGTCCCTACTAAAGAGACATTTCTGAATTGGATTACTAGAGCCCTTCTCTCTCTGGCAAGACGGAGTGATCTCTCTCTGTGGCCTCTCCAGTGGTCCCCCCACGTGGCCTCTCCATAGTCTGGGCCGTAGAACTCCTTACATGCAGTTCAGGGCTCCCGAGAGGCCAGGCACGGAAGCCACCAGACCTCCTGAGCTGGCACAGTGGTACGCCCACCGTCTTCTGTGTAGGGGAGGGGCCCCTGACATAAGAGCCCGTGTCCTGAGAGGCTGAGTGTGCCCGGCCCCAGGGCCCCAGGATGACCTCGACCCCTCCCCACCGTGCCACCCCGGGACTCACAGGGTTTCCAAACATGCCTGGGATGCGACTGTAACACGGGCGCCTGGGCTTCCGAGCAGCGGGTTCTGTTTGCCGTCAAGCGCACCCCGACGCCGGCACTCACTGGGGAGCTCCTTCCGGGCTCAGCTTTCCTGGAAACACACGTGTGGGAGGAAGTCAGTGGGCCCAGGGAGGCGAGTGCAGCCAGGTCTCCTGTGGGAGCCCTCAGCACCCTCGACTCTGGCTACGTCCTGCGACTGGCGAGACGTCTCGGGAGCCCGGGGGGGTGGGCAGTGGGGCTGCCGCAGATGGATGCCGTGTGGCCCCCGGAGCGGCTCTGTTGGGGGCTAACTCAGAGCAAGGCGGCCCCCAGAGCTCTGCAGCTCCGGACGCAGGCTGGAGAGCGCACATGCAGTGCGCACACACGTACATGCACACGCGTGTGCACACGCGGACCCACCCTGGCGCGCACGGGAGAGCAGACTGACAGCACTCACAGCCGTGCCGATGCTGAAGCAGAAGCAGAGTTCGTTACACTGAACAGAACCCGTGCCGCACGGGGGGCCCCAGGAAGCCCCCCAAAACACCAGCCCCACCTGCCTGCTGCCCCAGGGCCCCCCGGTCAGCCCCAGCCAGAGCCCCAGGCCCAACTCGGGTTGGCGCCCCTTGGATCCCGGGCTCCAGACAGGGGAGGGCTGCCGTCAGCTCCGAGGCGCGACCCAGTCTGCAGAGCAGGCCCGGGTGTGTCCACTCTGGGCGCAACTGGCCCGGAAGGCAGGGGTGGCTCTCCCGGGGGCGCCAGAGCCGTTAGCAGAGGACAGGACAGGAATGGCCGGGTAGGTGCCACGGCCACCCGCTGCCCACAGCACGGGCGGGATGGCACAGCGCCCCCAGGAGCTGACGAGAGTCCAAACTGCCTCTGGGTGAGCATTACTCGGCTCTGACGCGCGCTGTGTGACCCGGGGTAAGTTACTGACCCTCTCTGTGCCTGTTTCCCACAGGTAAAATGGGGGGAATGGCACACGTACATCTCAGGATGTCTGCCTGTGCCTCTCTGGGTCACTAGCTCCGTAGCAGAAGCTTCCTCTGACCAAGGACAAAAGTCCAGGTGGCAAATCCAGGGGCTGAGGCCTCAGACACTCCTAACCCCCCAGAAAAGGCCCTGGAGAGACGTCTCCCTGGCGGGGCTGCCGCAGAGGTGGCAGTGGCCTGGGGTAGGCAGCGCCTCAGGCCTGCTGGTCGTAGCCAGTCCCCTTCACGCCTCGTTTGACTTCGTTGCAAAGAGATAAGGGCTGTTACTTTGTATCAGCACATCCGCCTCTGCAGGACTGAGTTCCCGGGAGGGGAGAGACGGGCAGGGAGATGCAGGGAGAGTCGGCAGTGATGGGCTCCGGAATGAGATCCCGACAGGCTCCGATGGGTTCTGCCGCCTGGTAAAATTGAGTGCAGGGGAACTGGGTTTGTGTTAGATGTAACTGACTCCTGCCGTCTATACCAGAGCTGTTAACATGGCCATCTTTAGAGATGGATGGAAATGGCGTGTGCGCGGCCCCGCGACCCACCCAGGCCTCCCCCCCGGGAGACACGCTCGCACGGCCTCCTGGTCACTGATGACGTAAACACCTCGCGGGGCTATGATATGAGCAGACTCAGGCCCCCGGCAACTTCCGCGAGTGTGGGGTCACTCAGGCCTCTGGGGGCTGCGGAAGCAGGGGCACCTGGTGGGCCCCGGGGTCTCCCCTCCCCCAGGCTGGGGCGGGGCGGTGGGGTTCACGTCTGTGCATTCATCAGCCTGGACCCAGGACAGGCTCCCAAGGGCACCTGCTTCTTCTTGAGGGCAGAGCCCGGGGGACTCTCGCAACCCGGAGCCCTGGCTCCTGCTCTCTGCGCCCCCCTCACCCCCTGCCCCGGCCCCCCCCGACCCCCGGTCCCTCCCCCGGCCACACTATGCCTCTTGCGTCTGAGGGACGTAGGGGTCAGGTTTCTGCGTCTCCCCAAGAAACAGCCGTGTGCCCACAGCAGCCTCGGAGAGGTGGGCCCCGCTCACCCCGGGGAAGGGCCCCGGTCGCCCTGGGCTGTGCGGCCACCGCGACTGCACACGTCAGAGGCCCACCCTCGCTCCCTCTGTGTGTCCGGGGTGGAGCGGCAGAGCTGAAGGTGGGGGTCACCTGCAGCCCAGCTGACACTCCTCCGCACCAGCAACGCGGGGGTCACCGAGAACTGGCCTTTAAACGTCACCGGACACAGCGGGTCGCACGCCAGGCCCAGCTCCCAGGAGCAGGGACGCAGTCTGCACAGGAGGCCAAGGTCCCCGTGCTCGGCTCCGAGGCTCGCAGGGGGCGCCTTCCGGACCAGTCAGCTCTGCTCCCCAGCCCCCTGCCTCCCCGGCGGGTCAGCCCCCGTACTTCAGCCTGACCGAGCCGGGGCCTCTGGGAGACACCTGCTGGCGAGGGACCTTTCCAGGCCTGTGAGGGACACCTCTCATCTGAGATGGGTCGTTGCCGGCGCCTCCGAGGTCCCCGAGCGCACGCGAGCCGGGGGCGGCGTCCCCATGCGGCCCACACCCGGTCACCTCCGGCTGCCCTCGGGTCTGTCCCGGCGTCGGGGGGCACGGTGTCCAGGGTCTCGTCCTCTCTCGCTCCCCTCCCCCGCCAGCCCCCCGACGCCGGCAGCGCCGTCCGGTCCGGATTCTCCTGCCGCTCTTGCGGAGAGCTGGCCTCCTCGGGGCTCGTGCGGCCCTCCCTGTGCGACACCGCGTGCGACACCTGCGCAGGGGACACCCGTGCCCCGCGGCCCCTGCAGCAGGGCGGCGGCCTAGGCTCCGCCGCGGCACAGAGCCCCCCCCACGTAAGTGACCTGACACGACAGGGCTGCCTTCACTCCGCGCAGCGGCCCCGGGGGCTCATGCGCTGTCAGCACACCGTGAGCTTTTAAGGAGGAAACGGAGGAGAGGCTGAGTGGGATTCTTGGCGCAGATCCTTCGCTTCAGAGAGTCCCCCGCTGTCATGGCGCAGGGCAGGGAGGGCAGTGCGGTGCTGGCAGAGGCCACGGGGTCCAACGCGCAGGGAGAGCAAGGGGCTTGGGAGGGGAAGGGCAAGTAGACGACCCAGAGGGGGAGGGGGAGCGGGCTCCTCACACATCCCGGGGAAAGGCATCCCAGGCAGAGGGAAGAGCCAGTGCCAAGGCCCTGAGACAGAAGCACCTGGAAGGTCGAAAAACTGGATGGCAGGGTGTGGCTGGAGGGGAAGGGGCGCCGGGAGGCAAGTAAGCCACGGACAGCGGCAGGAAGGGCTTTGCTCGGGTGTGGCGGGCGCCGGGCCGCGTGTTGGGCCCCGGGCCGCGTGACGGGCGCCGGGCCGCGTGTCGGGCCCCGGGCTGCATGATGGGCGCTGGGCTTTGTGAGAAAGTGCTGAGTAGTGTCTGGCACTGTCCATTGCTGTGTAACAAATGACCCCAGACCAGAGCTCCCACGCCTGTACCTGGTGGGCTTAGTGGGTTCTCCAGCTTGGGGTCCCTCACAGGTCACAGTTGGCATTGGGGGGCTGAGGCTCGTCTGAAGGCTCCACCGGGGAGGGACCCCTTTCGAGCTCACGTACGGGCCTTGGAGCGGGACTCAGCCAGACGCCATCCCTGGTGCCCTCACTGCCCTGTGGGACATGCCATCTCCCGGGGGCCACTGTCAAGGCACGGCTGCTGGCTCCATCAGACAGACAGAAGGGAGGGACAGACAGAAGCCAGAGACTTCATAACCTAACGCAGAAGTGACGCCCATCGCTTGCCTTCTGGTCATTGGAGGCGAGTCACAATCCCCTCGGGGACCAGCACCAGCCAGGCCCAGGCATGCGGCGTGGGGCCCAGTGAGTGCCCTGGGAAGAGGCTGGCTTTGCACACTTTTTAAAAAATGTTTATTTATTTTTGAGAGAGACAGAAAGAGACGGGGAGAGGGGTGGATCCCAAGCAGAGTCTCTGCTGACAGCACAGAGCCTGGTGTAGGGCTCGAACCCACGCACGAACTGAGAGATCATGATCTGAGCCAAAACCAAGAGTTGGACGCTAAACCAACTGAGCCACGCAGGCGCCCCTGGATTTGTACACTTTTGGAAAGTGCCAGAAAAATCAGGATCTTTGGGCCAAGGGGCCAAGAGAGACACCTTGGTTTTCGGCCTAGTGATGGGGCTGTGCCAACCTCAGATGGGGTCCCTCCCAGCAGAAGAGGGAGGTGAGGGGGGACGGGAAAACCCCAGGACCCAGAGCCCTCCAGCGCAGACACGCCAGGCAGATTCCGGCCCAACACCTCTTAACTGCAAGCCCTCCCTGACCTCAAGGTCACAGTCCCCGCAACTAAATGAGCCAGTCGCTGCATGCCTGCAGCCACGATGCCTTGGACGTGCTGCCTGGGTCCCCAAACCCGCCAACCCTCCCATTTAATCCTCTTTAAGACCGGAGGCCGTGGCAGGGCCGGTAATCAGGTTAGGGACAGCGCCCCACTGCTCAGGGCGGTGGTGGGCATGGGGCACCGGAGACTCTCAGCCTGTGACGGTGACTGAGAGGGGGTCTGGGGACAACTGAAGAATTCCGGCAGTTTGGGCCTCCCTCTGCACCCTCCTTGCAAAACAGTCCCCCGACTGAGCGTTGAGCGGACACGCAAGCACTGGGCTCAGAGACGAGACTGCAAGGAAGCAGGGCCCTCTCTGGCCTCCGGAGGAAAGCAGAAGCAGCCTCCGGCGGGGCGGCCGTTCCCGGGGGCCGTCCCAGAAGGAAGAAGGGCGTTGTCCGCAGCGCCCGTGCAGCCCCCAGCCCGGCCCGCCCCCGCCGGCAGGCCCGCTCTCCCTCACTGGTCGCCCTCCTTCCTGGACCGCCCGTCCGAAGCCTCCGGGTCACATCTCAGGGCCTCTGCCTCCCGGAGTGAAAGTCCCAGGGGAAACTGGCCCCGTGTGCCAGTCACGTCCCGACTTCCAGGATGGGAGCGAACGGGGGTGCAGGGGGCACACGGGGTCATGAATCGAGCGTGGCGGGAAACTCCCGCTGGGCATGGTCGCGGAGAAGCATCAGGCCTCGGGGGCAGAGGAAACGCATCCCGAAGCCATTAGCACCTGTTCATGGGCACACGCGCCCAGCCATCCACACCGCGCAGCCCAGCCCGGCCCCTGCCCGTGCTGCCCGCAGGCGGCTGCTGGCCTCTGCGCCGTGTGTGAAGTGTCGGCCCATCCACCACCCACCGGGAAGGGAAGGGCTGTCTGGAGAGGCAGGGAGCCCCCCGCACCCCAGGCTGCGGAAGCAGGGATGCCGGCCCCTCCTCGGTGGGGCTTCTTCTCTGTTTGGGGAACCAGAGGCTCCTGAATTCTTCCCAAAACTCCCGGCGGACAGTGCCTGGTGCAGGGTGAAACAGCAAGTAAAGGAGGCTGGGGGGTCAGGAGACCCCCGAGAGCAGAGCTCTGGGCGGGCAGCCCTGCCCAGTCCACACCCTGGGCCTGGAGAAGCTGGGTGTGCTCTGGACCAGGGACCCGGGATTTCCCTGCGCCAGGGCGGCGACCACCAGGTGGCAGCGTCAGAACACCCTGCCTGGCCCGCGCCGCTGAGCCGGATGCCAAGGATCTGGAGGGTCGCTGGCACCCCGTGTGGGCGGTTGGTTAGCAGGCCTCCCACACCAGGCTTCGGCAGCAGGGGTCTGAGGCAAGACACGCTGACGTCCATGTACTCATGGGCCTGGTGCCCAGCACACCTGCTCACACCTGAGCACACCTGGGACAACGGCCAGTCTCCGCCTCCTTTTCTCGCTGCGCCCCAGACGTGCCCGGAGCCACCCCGTGTGGTAAGGAGGCCCAGGCCACCGGGAGAGGCCAGCGCCCTGCTGAGTCTGCTCCGACAGCTGCCCCCGGAGCTGAGCCGGACCGTGAGGATAAGTACTGAGCTGGGTCGAATGGTGTCCCCTCAACATGCATGTCCCTGAGGGTCCCCGAACATGACATTCTCTGGGAGATTTTGCAGATAAGATTAGTTAAGATGAGGTCATCCCAGACAAGGGTGGGCCCGGAATCCAATGAGCAAGCAGAGCCTTACTGGAGGAGGACACAGAAGCACGGGGGACACGGGGACACACAGAGAAGCCACCATACAGAGCGGGAGAGAGAGGTGGGGGGGTGGCTCTGTGCACCGGGAACAGCAAGGGGAATGGCAAGCCCTGCGCAGCCCCGGGGAGCCGGGAGGGACGGGAACAACTTTCCCGGAGCCCCCAGTGGGAGTGAGGCCCTGCCTGTACCTCGATCTGGGGCTCTGGCTCCAGAATGGTGGCCGGGTGCGCCCACGAGCAGGAAGGGGTGTGTGAACGTTCCCTGCCTCTCATCCTGTGCCCACGAGGGCCCTGCCACTCCAGCCTTGGGCGAGATGAGCCGTGAACCTGAAAGCGGCAACGGCCTACAGTCCACCGGCTCCCAGGGGCGGACGGAGCTGTGCTCTCACTGGGCGGGCAGCGTCTGGGCCCCGCTGCCAGAGCAGGAGCCAAGCCCTGGACCCGCACATGGGGCACATCGGGTGGCCCCGGGACCTCTGCTTCCTGGGCGCGCGGTGGGTCCTCCGCCTTCGCCTGCAGAGCCTGCAGCTCAGAGGCGGCCGCCCACCCGCTGGGAGACATTACCACGTGGGCCTGGGGGGCTGCAGCTGTGGGGGCTTTTTCCTCCAGAGCAAGGCCTCGCCTCACTTCCGCCCTGCCTTGGGAGCTTTGCCAAAGGCGTTTAAGAGGAGCACCGCCTGGCGACCTGCCCCACCCCCACCGAACAGAGTGCAGTGGTCCCGTCAGGGCCCAGACGGAGCCGAGGCAGCAGGCCCGGCCGGGGTGTGCAGGTGCACGCTCGGGCACACGGCCCGCATGCAGGCACGCACGTGTGCCCAAGGGGAAGGCCTGCCTGGGCAGGTCCCGTCCTGCCGGCTCCCGGAGCCCGCCGCTTGGGCGCCGCTCACCCGGGACGACACTTACGGGGAGGGGGGTCACCTGTGCGGCCCCCAGGCCCCCGCGAGTCCCCGGGCCCAGGTCTCCCCAGCCTCCCCCCTCCAGACGCATCCGCCTCTTCCCGGAAGTTCCGGCTGGAGGAGGAGCAAACACAGGGGAGAGGCACTAGGAACCCTCCAGAGACCCCTGCAGGGCACCAGCGTGTTGCAGCACCTTCCGGAGGCTTCCATGCGCAGTGTGCAGCCTTCCCCCTGCAGGCCCGGCTATTCACCAGCAAACACTCCCCGCTATGTGCCGCCCTTTGGGTTAACTCGGTATCTTACGCTGTCACTGCAGGGATGGGTTCTCTGTCGTGAACAATAGTGATTTGCCACATTTTTCATGTTATGTTGCTGAGCTGTGGTCCTGGCTTGAGACGGGGCTGACAGAGCTGGGGGGGTGGGGGGCTGGAGGGATGAGTCATTAACGGAGTGATTAGCAGCCCTCAGCCTGGTGCTCACGAGACCCCAGGCCTGGGATGGGTGGGCCTTCTGAGGGGTGAGGGTGGGGGACCCCGGAAGCTGGGCCTGAGATCGTGGGGCACCTCTGTCTGCCCTCCTCCCATGCAATGACCCCAAGTCCCCCAAAGGCAGGACTTCAGTCTACAGGTGGTCAGCCACTGTACAGATCTACAGGGATCCAGTCTACAGGTGGGGTGTTCGGAGATCCCTTTCTGAGGGAATCTTCCCCAGATGTATTTCAGAATTTGCCCCCAAAGCTGCAGGTAGAGGCGCTGGGATGGGTTCTTCCTGGGCTGGCCTGTGGCTGCTCAACACGGGACCCACCCTCCTGCCCAAGCTGCTCTCTGCCTTAGGCCCCCTTGCTCTTCCGGAAACGCTCTACGGCTGCATCTCCCAGATGCCCTGTCCGCTGGCCACCCAGCCACGGTGGGCGTCCCCTCCTGGGTCCACAGCCCACAAGGCCTGGAGGGAGGGGTGCTCCCTGCCCCTTCCTTCAGGAGGGGGTGAGGCTTCGGTTCCTGCCATCTCCGGGGGTCCCTCGGCCTTCCCCGCACGTCTGTAAATCTGTGTAGAAGATTCCTGTGTCTGAACGCTGCAGTTCCTTTATTGAAATCTGCTGGTGGCCTGTGAGATGGCGGCGGGAACCCAGCCACGGCCCCCAGAGACAGCCGTGAGCCCGGACGCACACGGGGCCAGAGACGAGGGGTCCCCGGATCCTTTTCCCGAAAACCTTGCAGAGGCCAGCTCTGCTCATCACCACCACCGCCCACACCCGGTGCCCACGCGGGGGCTGCACCATCGCCACGGCAACGCCCACCACACACGAAACACGGCGCCAGGGACTGGCCGTGTCATCTGCGGGCCATGCGCACAAATCAAAACGTGGCGATGGTGCCGTTACAGGCTCTAAATGAGAGGATTTATTTCCTCCACAGCCTCCCCCCGATCCCTTTCTGCTCATGTAGGGCTTTCCACCTGGTATTTGATGCCATTCTAACTACATAAAAAAATCAAAATTATTAGCCCGACTGTGCCGTTCACATTGCACTCTGTGACGCCAGCTTCAAATGCACACGTCAGAGCATGGAAATCACAGCCAGCATCGCCCAAACCGCGTGGTCTGCACTGGGTGGCTGGTCCCCGAGGGAGGGTGCCTCAAGCTGCTGGAGAGAAAACACACACGCGTCCAGAGAAAGCCGCGGGGGACCAGGATGCCGACGCCTGGAGCCTGTTGCCAGGCTGCTGTCTGTGGGCTGTTTTCAAACAGTGAGATTTGATAGGAAATGTGAGATTTGGCCAGGCCGGCAGGTCGGGACCCGGCTGTCATTGAGAAGAGCATGCTCCTCAGGGGCCCAGGGATGGACACAGCAGGCGGCGCAGGGCATTCGGGGCCCGGAGGCCTGGAGGCCAGGGTGGAGGAGGCTGGGCCAGAGGCTGTTGTGGGCCGAGCGGTTTGAACCCTAAAGGAGCCCTTCAGGTGGGCTGTTTGCTGCCCCTGGGAACCAGCTAGTCCAGGAGGATGGTCCCTCCAGCCCCAGGACAGTGAGGCCCCAGGCGCCCGGCTGACGAAAGGGAGAGCCCCAGGCATGGGGGTTTCTATGGGGCCTGCGTGGACCCTCCCGGTGCCCAGAGCCCAGCCTTGCAGCTGGGCCAGTCCCGGGACCGTTGCCAGGCCCCCGACGGTCTGACGGCTGGGGCGGGAACGGGGGGTCGGACTAGGCATCCCCCCCACAGCCCCACACCGCCACCCAGAACAGATGGTGACCCCTAAGGAATTAAATCTCCGCACTGGTGCACACGTGGTTCCCGAATCCAGCACTAAGTCAGAGTCTCCTGCTGACGCCCCGCCCTGCAGGGAGCCCCCGTCCTGACCCCGACCCCCGCCCTGACCCTCTGCCCAAGCCCGGGACCCTGTGGGGGGACTAGCCAGCATCTGGCAGGGGACATGGTGGTTGAGAGCCTGTCCCAGGGAGGCAGAGCCCCAGCCTCGCTCCTTTGTCCCGTTGGACCTCATCACAAAACAAACCCCAAGTCAGACCCATACAGGTTTTGAGGCTTCAGCCGGGAGCACGCGAGGGCAGCAAGGCCCCTTCAGGATGAAGGTGCCGGTGCAGGGCTCACGGGTGGCAGCTGTGGAGAGAGAGTTTGGGTTAAGGAAGGAGCCAACGAGTGGCAGTGCAGACCCGGGGGGTTGCAGGGGAGTGGGCGAGGGGCAGCTGTGCCCCGAGAGGCTGCAGGCGGGGAGGGGTGTGCGGGCCAGGGCCTCGGGGGCTGCAAGGAGCTCATGCACCGGCACCGGTCACGAGGCCGCGGCTGCAGGGCTGGAAGAGCCCCTCTCCCTGACGCCTCTGCTCTTGTGAAACAGGAAGCAAGGCCTCGAGGGAGGGAGGGTGGGGGCTGGGAGAGGAAGGGGAGAGGAGAGCCGCTCCAGCACAGCCGGCGCCCAGAGCTCGCCGGAGCTCCAGTGCCATGAGCCTAAAGCGACACCAGTCAGCACATCACTCCTATTTCTCTACACTGACTCAGCCGAAAGGGGCGAAGAGCAGAAAAGGACCTGGATTGAACCAGAGCCACGATTTTCAGCAGAGCAGACGCAGGGGGTCAGGACGCAGGCGTGGCAGCAAACCAGCACAGGAGCCCCGAGACCAGGCCGATGGGGCACGGCCTGGGGACAGGAGGCGAGGGTCCTTTGCTGCGCTGGGACCCGTGATCCAGGCAGGTGCCTGAAACAGGCACCAAGGGACCCAAAGGATGCCGCGGGATCACCACCGTCGACCCCAAAACAGGGCCCCCAGGGAGCGCTCCCAGGCGAGCACGAGCCAGACTCGGGGAAGCCGCTCCAGGCCCGGTCCGGCCACACCTCATTGACACTAATCGCTGCTGGGGACACAGGTGCGGCCCATTCACCAGGGAGACTGCCTGGTGGCCACCATCCGTGAGGTTCGTCTCCTGGCCTCTAAGGGTCCATGGGAGAGGGGCCCCTGTCCACGCTGACGGTGGAGAAATGGTGGGGAGAAGGGGGTTCCCAGAACCCGGACACTCCCCAGGCCCTCTTGCGGTCAGAACAGGGCAAGGGCAGACCCCACACACGCGGGCCAGTGACCTCAGTGCCTCCATCAACCTGATCCTGGTGCACACGTGGAGGAGATGGTGTAATTCCTTCCCTGTCCCCTGCGAAGTTTGGGGGCTCACCAGGACCACCCCATTTCTGAGTCGCGTGTCATGTGCATTCACTTTGCTCTCTGTCTCCCATGCGGAAGCAGCCACTGCCATGGGCAGGGGTGCCCCAGACTCCGTGCTGCCATCCTGTCTGCAGAGGGCTGCTTGTGGGGGGTGGGTGAGGACCTGGGGAGGCGGCCACAGAAGCCGGGTAGGGGGCTCAGCTGGTGACAGGCCCACACCCCATCACCTGGGGGCTTGTGAAAGTCCTGGTTGGCATCCTGGCTCAGTCTGTCGTCCGGGAACCCCTTGGCCACTGACCTGTACTGGGCTGGGCACTTCAGGCTGTCCCAGGGGTGCCCAGTGCCCGGTGGGTCAGGATCTGAGGCTGTGAACAGCTGCTCCTAGGGAGGGAGCCAGCTCGGGAGGGGATGGCGAGGGACGGCCCCCCAGCCATGAGGTCTCCAATCACAGGGGCTGTGCTGGGGTCCCTGGCAGATCCTGGAGCCCACCGGGTGGCCATCAGCCAGCTCTGGACACAGGAGGCATAGCAGGGGCGGCGGGTCCTGTCGGTGAGCTGTGCCCCCTGCACGCCCCTAACACCCTCAGTGCCCCCCCCATCCCTTGCCAGTCCGCAGGCTGAGGCCGCCCCTCCCTGGGAGCCTCCAGGGCCTGACCCACCCCTCCTGGGCCCCAGGACCGCATCCGCTCCGGTCCCTGGTCATGAGGTGTCTGGATAAAGAGCATTCGTTGCTCAGTGTGCCATCTCGGGGGATTCTCCAGGATTTCATCGATTTTCTGCAGCACGCAGCCAGAGACCGAGAAAGCCACGGGCCAGGGTAGTGGGAAGGGAACATGGCGGGGGGAGCCTAGGGGCGGCCGCACACCCGCGCCTCCCCCGCTGGGTGACCCCATGGAGTCAGGGCAGGTGGGGTCATCCTGCACACCCATCACAGGACTCTGGGCCACCCGGGTGGCCCGGGCACACGGCCGCCTTCAGGACGTGGCTGTCCCTCTCCTGACCACTTCTGGAATACGGGCACACGAGCCCACAGAGAAGCAGCCACGACTGTCTCCTGAAGATACTCTGAGAGCGAAAGCTTTCTGCCGGGAGGGGCCGGTGTGATGCGTCCAGGTGGCTTCGGCCTGAGACCCCGGCAGACGTCCACCAAAGCAGCCCTTCTCCTCGACGTCACGGGCACCTGCCTGCCGTCTCCACGGAAGGCGCCCATACTCACTTAACTTTCTGTCTGTGGGTTTATCAACCATCTGGAGGCTCTGGAGGGCCCTCTTCACGCGGCCTCATGGGCCCCTCCACTTACAAAGACCCCAGTCCCTGGACTCAGGCCCCCACCCGAATCCCATGTGACCCCATCTTAACTAACACCCGCAAAGACCCATTTCCAAATAAGGCCACGTTCTGAGGCCCCCGTGGATGACTCTCGGGCTGACGCTATGCCACGTGGCACACGGCGTCCCAGCCTGAAGGGTCTTGGAGGCCCCCGGCCGTCCCTGCAGCTCCGTCCCCCCACCCCCAGGCCTAACGCTGCCCCTTCCCGGGGCTCCTCTCCGCTCACCCCTGCGGCCTCGCAGGACAGTGCTCCCGGCTCTCCTCGGGCCCCCAACGAGGCAGCGGCCACCGCACCACACACAGCGTGGCTCCGCTAGGCCACAGGTCCCGTCTACTGACTCTCCTCTGCCCGGGCCGCAACCCCTGGGGGGCCCAGCTCCCGGCACGGCAGGGCCGACCGTTGCCCCCGCGACGGCTCGGGGTCCCGTGCGGAGGGCTGGGGGCCCAGGGGCCGGGGTAGGCCTCCAGCTATGCTCCAGAGACCGCGGCTTTTATTCTGGGCCGTGGTCTGCTGTGTGAAGGGGTCCCCAGAGCTGCCTGCTCCTCGGACCCAGCTCTGCCAGGCCCACAGATCCACACAGGACCCAGGACCCACCTCTGACCTCTGCTTCCTCCCCACTGCCTGGGAACCCCCGCCTCACCCCTGCCTGCCTGTGAAGGCACTCGGCCTTCTCTGAGGGACGGGGGTGAGGGGCTTGAGGCAGAAGCAGGTCTGGAAAGCCCAGCCTCACAGGGACGGTGAGAGAGGGCTAAGGGCACCCAGGGCTCCTCCCCACAAATCCGGGCGTCTGAGGGGCCAGGAGAGCACTGGCTGCAGGTGAGGGCAGGGGACAGGGTGGCCAGCGTCCCAGAAGGGTCCCGGGGGAAGCCAGAGGCGCTGGCCCCTATGTGACAGCAGAGGCTGGTGGTAGGAGGCAGGGGTCTGGGCAGCACTGCCTCGGGGAGCAGGTGGGGCAGGGGTCTCCAGGGGCCTGAGGCCGCTCAGACCTGAGAGCTGCTGACTCACGTAGGGCCCGCCTTCTCTCTGCTCAGAGGCCACGGGGCAGAGGCCAGGGATGTCCAGGGGCCCCAGGGCAGAGGCCAGGGATGTCCAGAGGCCCCAGGGCAGAGGTCAGGGATGCCGGGGCCACGGGGCAGAGGCCAGGGATGCCGGGGGCCACGGGGCAGAGGCCAGGGATGCCGGGGGCCACGGGCAGAGGCCAGGGATGCCGGGGCCACGGGGCAGAGGCCAGGGATGCCGGGGCCACGGGGCAGAGGCCAGGGATGATGCGGAGGGCCCCGGGGCAGAGGTCAGGGATGCCGGGGCCACGGGGCAGAGGCCAGGGACTCCGGGGGCCCCGGGGCAGAGGCCAGGGACGCCGGGGGCCACGGGGCAGAGGCCAGGGACGCCGGGGGCCCTGGGGCAGAGGCCAGGGACGCCGGGGGCCACGGGGCAGAGGCCAGGGATGCCGGGGGTCCAGGCATGAAGGGAGCACCAAGAGTAGTCTGAGGGCCTGTTGCCCTGAGCGTTACCCCAGCACTCAAGCAGATGGCCCGGGCAGGGGAGTCCTTTATTTGGAGTAAATATGGGTGTTTGGATTCTTAGGGTTACAGCTTTACAAGGAAACTCCTGGATCTTCATGTGAGTTTGTGAGCATGTGTGAACATGTACACACATGTGTGCAGGTTCACACCCAGCAGCCTGGGGTGGGCTATGAGGTCAGCCAGGAGCACACTTCCCTGATGTTCAGAACGAAGGCCCCCATGCGTGCCCTGCTGAGTGTGAAGCCAGGTGATGCCAGGTAGACCCTGCTCCCCACCCCACCCCAGGGCTCAGGCCCCCCCCAGTGTAGCTTTGCCATCTTCCAGTCAGTAGGGGTCCACATGCCCCCGTCTGGATCAGGGCCAGCCTGTGTCCAGCCTTGACCATTAGGATGCAGGGAGGGATGCTGCATGAGCTCCCGGCCCAGACCTCAGAGCCTCAGTGACCCCCTGTCCTTGGGGGCCCAGAGCCGGCTCTGCAGAAGCCATCGGGTTAGTGACCAGAGAGCAGGAGACAGGGGAGGGGCCCCCGGACGCTATGAGCAGACACCCCAGTCGGTTTACAGCTGCTGTGCCGGGCGGCTTCCCTCCAGGTCCCTGCAGAGATGCCAGACACAGGTGAGGTGGCTCTCGGAGGGTGAGGAGCTGGCCCCGGGCCCCTGCCTGGGCTCCGCCCAGCCCACCAGCACACCCTCAGCTCACGGCGAGTCACACACTCATCCAAGGTCTTGTCGGGGTGGGGGGTGGACCGCCCCCAAAACCATGTGCCCAAGCCCTCACCCCCAGCACCTGAATGTGACCTTATTTGGAAAAAGCCTTTGTTGATGTAATCAGGTTAAGCTGAGGCCTGGCTGCCACACTAATCCCAGAACTTATGAATATATTAGGTTACATGGCAGGGGGATTAAGGTTGCAGATGGAATTTAAGCCGATAATCAGCTGACCTTAAAATAGGATTATCCTGGATGAGCGGGTGGGCCGGCGGCGTCTTCACAAGAGGCCTCTCGTGGGGGAGGCAGAGGAGCCCAGGGAGACAGGGAAAGACGCCTGTGGTGAAAACCAAAGTGTCCCCTGGTGGCACAGTCACCCACAGAGAGACCCCTGCCCCGATCTGACATGCTGGCAGGTGCCCCCGCCGTCCGCAAACCCAGCGCCGCGTGGGCCCTGCTGTGCAGGCGGGGACCCGGGAGCGTAGACACGGCGCCCCACGGAAGCTGGACACGGGGCGCCAGGAAGACAATGTCCCAGTGACGCACCCCCCCTCCGGCTTGGCATGTTGACGGCGCCTCTGCACGCCTTCCAGAGCCCAGTCCAGGACCCGCAGGACACGGGTGGCAGGCAGGGCTGGCTCCAGCCTCCAAGAAGAGTTGTGTGGTGTCCCGTGGCTCCTGGCCGGAACACACTGCCGGGGACGCAGCACGTGGCCCCTGGAGCGGCAGTGACCCTGGGCCCCCCGGCCAGTGCAGCTAACCTCCAGGGCTCGCCGCGCGCACCGTGCTCAGCACCATGGTGCACCGCTTTTCTGCCGCCACTTGACCAGCCACCCCGATACTCGGGGGCTCAGTCCACTACACTCACTTCTTTTGCTTATGAACCCGCCATCCGGGCAGGGCTCAGCGGCCACGGGCATGTCTGCTCCAGACTCGGTCACTGGAGCAGCTCTGTGAGGCTGAGGGCGCTCGTCCAGGGTGCGTGGCTGGGGGCCGAGGGCTCGGTTCCTTCCCCCCACCCCAGTCTCTCCCGCGTGAGCTGCTGGGGCTTCCTCTCAGGAGAGGAGGGCGTTGCTGGCTCTCAGGTCCCAGGGAGTGGGAGGGGGCACGTGGCCGTGAGGAGAGGGCACGGGGGGCGTGGGGTGCTAGGAGACACACCTGCCACAGAGAGTCACCCGCCGCAGCCCTCGCACCCCTCCCCCAGGCAGGCTGTGTCCCTGGTGCGGAACCAGGGACTCGGAGATGTCAGTAACTCGTCCGGGGCCACATGGGACACACCCACCTGTCCCCAGGGTGGGACACGGTGCTGTTGGTACTGCTCTCGGGTCTCTCTCTGGGGACCCTCCCCTACCTTCATGATCGGCACAGGGCAGGGCCACGCCGCCCTCTGAGTCCAGCCTCACCCAGAACGCTCCACAGTCCTGCCAAACATCCTGCTAGAATGCCCACGTTTCTATGTCCACTCAGGCCTCGCGTCAGTCGGGTGTCGCGGGCAGAAGGTGAGCCCACAGACACCGGGTCCTACTCTGTGTCCTTATAATATGAATATGTCATGTTATCAGGCAAAAGAGATGGTTCAATTAAGGCTCCCCAATGGGAGACTGTCCTGGATGACCGGGGTGGGGCCCGTGTCACCCGGGGGCCCTTGCACCATGGAGGCCGGAGGGTGAGGCCGGGACGGGGACACGGCCGAAGAGGTGGGGGTGGGCAGACCCGAGGATGCGGGTGGCGTCCAGCAAGCACACGGGGGGTGCGCTCTCCCTAGAGCCTCCAGAGGGACCAGCCTGACCCACGCGTGGACCTCAGACGTCTGACCCCAGGCGTGTTGCTTTGAGCCACAAGTCCATGCTGATTCGGGATGCAGCAGGGACAGTGACTGCTCCCTTCCTCGGTGGCCTGGAGCATCGTTTCTGGTGACCGAGGACATCGCCCGAGGCCCGTGTGTCCCCGCGGTCTGTGGGCTCCATGCCCTGTGCCCTCGTGGAAATGGGAACCTCCCTTGATTTCCTCTGTGTCCCCAGCCTTGTCTCCAGGCCAAAAGCCCTACCGGCCCTGGGGGGTGGGGAGCACGTGGACACCCCAGGCCCGAGGCTCGTCCTCACTGTTCGTGGACATGTAGGGCCGTGTCTGCTCAGAGGGCTGGGGACCCGCCTGGCAGCCCTGGTCAGAGGTAGCAGCTGGGACGAGGAGTCAGGGAGGCTCCTGCCCGCCGCCTCCTGCCCGCAGCCTCCGCCAAGTGCCGCTCTGGCTTCTGCCCCGTCTCCGTGCAGAACGGCCTGGCAGGAGCACAGGCCGCTGAACCTCAGGAGCACGCCTTCCAGCTGCACGGTCCCGACTGCCCGCCTGCGTGGGTCGGGGTGACGCCCCCTCGGCGGTCTCCCGCACCAGGGAGGTAACGCCCACGGAGTGGCTGCAAGGAGCTGGCGCCAGCCGCAGCGGCTGCCACGCCTGCTCCGCTGACCACGTGGTCATTTAGACATTTCCTCCTGAGCAAAGTCCTCGCGGGGGTGGAGGCGGCCTTAACCTTCCTATTCACACCCGAGCAGCCACACCACAGACACACTCTGGGACCTGTGGTCCCTAGGGAGGGGGAGGGGCCGCAGGGCTGTGTGGAAGAGGAAGCTGAGCTGGGCGCAGCTCACAGACCCAGGTGATGCAGCCGAAGCCGGACGGGCAGGAAGGACCCTCCCCGGGGCCCCGCGGACGCGTTGATCTCAGACATCTGGCCTCCAGAACCGAGACATGACACATCTCCGTTGTTTGAAGCCACTCGGCTTCTGGTGCTTGGTTACTGTGGCCCCAGCACACAAGTACAGCCCCCCAAGCCGCCTCCCCCGGGGCCCCCAGCTTGGGAACTGGCCACTCCTCCCGGTAGCTTAGGCCAATAGGAAACCCTTAAGGCCGCTGGTGGGCAAAGGCCGGTGCTTCGCCTGGAGGTGGGTGCCGTTGTGCACAGCAGGCCAAGGACGGGGTCTCTGAGGGAGCACGCCTGGCCCTCGGGAGGCCTCCATGGCTCCTGCCTGGGCAGTGCCAGCTTCCCACCGCCTGGCCGTCTGCACGTGGGGTCCTGGGGACAGTCTGAGTTCTTGGGCGGCCAGGGCCACTCCGGTCCCAACACAGAGCGGGAGACATGAGGCGTCCCAGCTCACGCCCTCACCTGCCCCAGGAAAGGCGCCTCTCAGCCGGCCCTTCCCTGCCCGCTAGCCCCCTACTCCTTCCGCCTTATTTCTCTCTGGGGCCCCAGACGTGGCACCCAGCGCGCCAGACGCGTCCTGGGCCCAGAACATGGCACACAGCAGGGCTCCAGCCATGTCTGTCGAACCAGCGAGCAGGCAGCACAGCCCTTGGGAGCCAGGAGGCCCCGGCCTGTGCTCACCTCACGGGCGCCCACTCCCCAGCCTGGCCGGAGCCCGGACCAATCAGCAAGTGGCCTGGTTGGATGTAAGGGTAAGGGAGAAGCTGGGGGACCTTCCAGATTCCAGGAAAGCCATTAGGTCACCGTATTGGAAAGCAGGGCTGGGGGTGAGCAGAATCCCCTCTGCCCGCACCCCACCCCCTGGATGCCCCCTGAGAAAGCTGTGGTCATGGCTGTGAGCCAGACGTCATGTTGTGTCAGGCTTATGCGGACGGCGGGTCCTCCCCAGGCCGCAGGGACACTGTGCCTCTGCGTTATCTGGGTCCCCGGCACGTGGCAGGGGCCACAGATCACACGGGGCGCTGGACTGTCCACCCATACCTCCCACGTCTGCCATGCCCTCCCCACATACTATCCCCTCATCCTCTCCACACCCTCACCTCATGCCCTCCATTCCCTCAGCTCCCAACACTGTGCCCTGCACTTCAGAACTCTGCCCCCACAGTCCAGCCCGATCCCACACTGCCGCCTCCTGTCTCCACACGTCTCTGGGGCCACCAGACCCCAGCCCTGAGCCCAAGCTGTCACACCTCTGGCTCGTGGCTCTGCTGCCTCACACGGAGCCTCACAGCGCCCTCCAAGGGCTGGCCGGACGGCGTGGGCGCCCCAATGTCCCTCTCTGGTCACGGTGCCCACCCCCCCCCGCCCGGAGCCCCAGGAAGGACAGGGCCTGCGGAGCCTCAAGCAGCCTAGGCCGCCAGTGTAAACATGAGGGTATACAGTCACCCCAAGGGCTTTTCCAGAACCGTTCTTGCTGGAGCAATGGTCAGGTGCTCACCAAATTCACCCTCCGACAGCCTCCGAGGGACACTGGGGACCAGGAACGGCCCAGGCGCAAGGGCCCGCTGCCGGAGCCGCTGGGGCCGGGAGCCACGCCCAGCACAGCCCGCAGCCCCCAGGGGGCCCGGGGGGCGGGCCTGCCGTCCTGTCGGTCTTGGATGGAGAGTGATTGGAGTTTTCAGGTGAGTAACACCAGTTATTAAGTTTTCGGGGCTGGCTGTTTGCACACCGCCGTTCTCCCTGGGGGTCAGTCTGTCCGAGGAGGTTACAAAGGCGGCAACTGAACACCCAGGGGCTAGACCCACACACACAGAGAACAGCCTCCAGGGACAGGTGCCAGCCTGGCCGCGGCCCACAGCGTGCACGGCCAGCCGCCTGAGGGGCTCAGGACGGGCGCAGGTCCCTGGCCTGCACTTCTGGAACCTCTGTGTGGACATGCGAGCCTCAGCCTCGCTGTCCTGTGCTGGCCCCGGAGCGGCCAGGAGCTGAGTCGGGGCCCCCCTGGTGGCAGCGCCACTACGACAGAGACGGAAGGCGTTTGTGCCCTCGTCCAGCGGCAGCCCCCACCCCCGCCCTCCCCTCCCTGCCCCGTGTCTCTGCTCCAGCGTCCGCTGCCCTGAGTGGACACGGCTCCCTCGTGCGCAGGCCCCAGTGTGGCCCCTGGCGCCCCAAACACACCTGTATCCGTCTCCAGCGAATCAGCAAGATCCCCTGGGAAAAATGTTCAGTGGTCAGCAATGTGCATTTACACGAGTCCCGGCCCCTGCCACAGGCCCATGGGCAGTGCTACGCCTTCGACAACTGTCAGGAGTCCCTCCCTGCCCCGCGTGACCCTGCTGTCACTCACGCACCCGCAGCCGCACTCGCCCAGGGTGGTGCTGCCGGACACCGTCCGGAAGAGACTGTGATCTGTGAGATCAGGTAGGAAGCAGGAAGGACTCTGTTGTTTCCTCCGCCCATCACGCCTCCTCTCAGACCCGAGTCCCTGACTTCAGTCGTCCCCTCTGGTCTCCCGGCGCCCACGTCTTCCTGCCCGTCCTCGAGGTGCCCAGACGAGGGGCCCAACGCGTCCGTCCCCACGACTGGGCTTGTCCCTAACGCTAGGGCACGACTCTTCCTGTTCTGCGGACAAGGAGACCGAAGCCCCATCGCGAGTGCTTGAGGTCATTCACCTGCACAATGTCAGGCCTGACCTCACCGTGCTCTGAGCCCCCGACAACCTGCGGTGTCCACGAGGAACGAGCTTCAGCCTGTCCCAGCCCCGCCGGGCCCTCTGCGGCGTCGCCGTGCAGTGCCCCTGGCCTGGCGTCCCCCGTCCTCTCCAGGATGCAGGGCGTGGCCTCTCCTCTGAGAGGCTCATAAAGTGACCGCTGAGCCGAGCAGTGGGCTGGTCCAGCCATCGTCATGGAAAAGCTCGGGGCACACAGGCACCCAGTCCCCCAGGACCCCTGGGCCAGGCTGGGCTGCTTGCCCAACACCCAGAGCGTGTGCGTGGCAGGCAACCCGCTCCCGGCCAGGAGCCTCCCTGGGAGTGCTCTGTCCCTGCGTTTCTTTGTGGGGGACAGGGCCTCCTCCTGCCTGCTGCCTCCCTCCCTCGTTCGCTAATGGTCCCTCAGCTTCGAGGAGCACCCTCCCCCGGTAAGCGCCGTCTCGGGGGCCCTACCCCCACCTTGGCCAGAGCCAGGTCTGGCCAGTCAGTGGGGGCCATTCCCTGTCTCCCCCATTCATGACCGGGACAGGTTGGTCCAGGTACGGGCAGGTAACCTTAGTCAAACCAGCAATGCCCCCGGGTCAGTGCAAACAATCAGGAAAGAACGCCTGAGCACAGAGCCGGAGAGGTGCAGACGTGTGGGCAATGGTTGACCCCTGGGTTAAGCCATACCTGAAGCCAGCCTCCCTGCCATTCCCATTCGCACGTGCTAACTGACATAGTTCCATTTTTATCCACATCTGATTGGCTTGGGGTTTTCGCTGAGTCCTCACTAATGCCCTTTGGCTCCAAAAAGATCCCTGCAGGCGAGCTGTGTCCGTCCCACCCTGTGTGACTCTGAGCCAGTCACCGCCATGGGGACTGGTGCCCACGACACACCTACTCTGAGTGTCTCCCGCTTCCGGGCTGTCAGGACCTCCAAAGTCTTTCCTTGTGACATCAGCCCCTCGTCCTTTAGAAAAGTGTCAGGATGCACAGGAAACCACGGAGGGCTGAACACATACCCGTGTAACAGAAGCCTGAGCCTCCTGCTTTGATGGGGGGAGAAGGGCCCTGACTACGCACTTAACCAGCCGGGAAGTTCTTCCTGCTATCCACCCTTACTTTCCATCTTGGGTCCAGCTGTTCGCCCCGGAACCCACTCCGTGCCTCGTCCTGACCCTGCAGGGGAGCTTCCTGGGCTGGCTTCTGCCTGGGCTCAGCCAGCGGGCGTCTCACGAGGGAGACGGTCTGGCAGCCTGGGTCGGAGCTTCTGGCACCTCAGCACTGTCTCCTCTGGTGTGGGCATCCAAAGGGGGACTCAAGGGGGGGAGGGCTCAAGGGGCTGGGAAGGGGCTGCCCCATATCCAATTCTGCTTTCTTGCAGGAAAATTCCCCCACTTACCCCCAACCGCCTTATGTGAGCCAAGTCCTCATCTCCCCACAACACTTAATGTTAAGAGAAGCCTGAAACCAACATAATGATCCTTCAGCAAAGGCTTGTCCTGGCTCCGATGTTTTGGGTGGAATCCCCCAACTCGCCCCGAGCAGGAAAGCCCTGTCTCCTGCCATCTGGGCTGGAGGCGCTTGCGGCAGAGAAACCTTCCCTGCATCCTCACACTTCACCACCTCCAGCTCCACCTTCACCCCTAGGATGGCGGTGAGGCCGGTGGTGATGGTGATGGTGAAGGTGGTGATGGTGGTGATGGTGACGGAGTTGACAGTGATGGTGATGGTGGTTATGGTGGTGATTTGGGATCCATAATGCCTAGGTTCAAATTCTGGTTCATGAATAAAAGTGACGTGACTGGTCAAGTTATTGAAACTCATGTGCTCCAGTTTCTTCATTTATAAAAGAATGTTTTTTTTTTAATTTATTTATGTCTTTATTTTATTTTGAGAGAGAGATAGAGAGTGAGTGGGGGAGGGGCAGAGAGAGAGGGAGACACAGAATCTGAAGCAGCTCCAGGCTCTGAGCTGCCCTCACAAAGCCCGACGCGGGGCTCGAACCCACGGACTGTGAGATCATGACCTGAGCTGAAGTCGGACGCTTACCGACTGAGCCACCCAGGCGCCCCTCCAGTTTCTTCATTTATAAAATGAGGATTTAAAAAAAATTGATGTAATTGGGCTCTTATGACAAACGTCTGGATAGAAAGATAGTACCTTTGCAGTTGATAAGCACCAATAACTAACTATTTTGGTCATTGTCAGGGATGCGCACATAGCCCAACTCAGTCCAATCAGAGTGAACCCTGGGATTTTAGGCCTTGCTGGACCCGAGAGAGGCGGTCCCGGAGCTCCGGGTCAGGGCTGGGTTGCCACCCCAGGTGTGAGCCTGGCTAAGAACAGAGCCAGCACGGAGGACAGTGGGACGGGTGCAGGGAGGCAGGTCCTGTGGCATCATTTAAAACCCTGGGTCGGGCTGTGTGCCAGCCACACGTGCCATTTCTTCCTGTTACCCAAGCCGGCTGAGCTGGGTTTAGGTCCTTCCCAACGGGAAGGGTCCTGCGCAGTTGCCATGAGCCTCTACAGAGCCCTGGGTGCAGTTAGTGCCGTAAAAGCTGAGCCGGGCAAGGTCCGGAGAGTGAGGTGAAGGAGGGGGGGTCAGGTGGCGGCACGGTGGCCAGGCTCCGAGCTGGGCTAGCACGTGCACCCAACTCCAGGCCAGCCTGAGTTCAGAGTGACAATTCTCAGCCTGAGTCTCTGAGGTCATCTCAGATTAGGCTAAGGCATGGTTTCGAGAACTCTCTGGAAATGTCCGAAACAAGGCCTGGAGCATGAACCGAACAGGCAGGTAAGGGACCCGGCACCACAGACGCCTATGCAGATGGACGGGAGACAGGCAGCCGAGGCGCACGGGTGGGAGGGCTGGGGACTGCGGCAGAGGAAGGCCCGTCTGCCCGCAGGGGTCCCAGCGCCTTGGCGGGTGGTGTCCTCCTGCGGAGGAGGCGAGCCCGCAGCAGACATCAGATCAAGGCCGGGGCCTTTGAAATAGAGACTCTGTATCACAGGCAGGGACGGTGTCTGATGTCTCCCACGAGGGCCCAGCACAGAGTGGGTGCTCGGGGGGAGGGCTGACCTGAACTACCCCGAAACTCAGACCTTGCGTGACCTCTGAGGGCCCAGAAAACCACCTCCGAGTGTGAGTCTAGAGAGTTGAAAACACAGGAGCAGCAGCCGCTGTGTGTCGGGCTGTCTACACAGCAGCACCGTTACCCCCTGGCCCCTCATTTCCCAGCCCCCCGCTGTATTTGGGGCCCTGCGGCTGCTGTAGCACCTGTCACCTCGGGGACCGGGCATCACACACTGGGGTGCTCACTCGGGGCTCCCTTTCACAGCTGGGCCGTGGTAGGCGCTCCATGTGCCCGGACCCCTGAAGGACCACATGGACCAGACCCCCCCGCCTCCCCCCATGGGCGAGAGATACACCGTTACTGAGGCAACAGAGCAGGTGGGCGCAGCGTAGCCTGGCCCCTCGCAGCTGCGTCGTAGGTGAGCCGTGGGGCGGCACACAGCTAGCGCGTGGCACCAACGCCCGGCGGCCGAGGCGCCCTCACACCCACGTCGCTCAGCAGGTGGCACGCCACACCCTTGGTCCACGCGAGGCTGGGTGTCCGGAAAAGGAGAGCTGGGAATGCAAACGCCATCCTGCTCAAGTGGCTTGGCAGCCCAGCGCTCAGGAAGCCGTGTGCGGGATAAACAAGGAAACCAAGGACAGCAGGGTGCCTGACAGCTGCAGCCCCGGCCCCCACTGGTAGCCCTGCCTGAGGGCAGCCAGTGGCCTGGGGGGAGGACCTCGCTTCAAGGCACAGCCCCCCCACCCCCAGGGCTCTGTGGCTTGCATGGGCTCCCGACAGGTGATAGGGCGTCTCAGGCAGCATTCTGATGTGCTTGTGGCAGGAGACTCCACACGAACCGGCTGAAACAGAAAGGGAATGTATTAAATCACGTGTCTGTCAAGTCCAGGGCAGGTCCTGGCTTCAGGCACCGCGGGACCCAGAGGTTAAAAACGTCTTTGGGACGAAGTTCCCTCCGTCTCCTCGCTCAGCTGTCCTCCGTGTAGGATCCATCCCCGAGTAGGCAGCCCCCACCCTGGGACGGCAAGTCGGCAGCCAGAAGCCCCCGCTGACACCCGCCTGCCTCCAAAACCTGACGGAAAGGGGGATCTTCCCTTCCAGGGCTGACCGCCCACCCCGGGACCCGCCACTGAACCCGCCACTGGGGCACGGAAATGGGATTTTTCCACTGGCAAAACTTGATGAGCTCATACCTGGAGCCAGAGATGGAGTTAATACCTTCCTAATTTCACCAAATGGGTGAGTGACCCCGAGGAAAGTGAAGGTGCTGTTACCAAATCAGCATGATGGGGCAGTGCTCGCTGTCCCCAAACAGCCGTACACGCCTGATCCCTACTCACACAGCCCCACGGGTTCCATAAGAGCAGAAACCCCGTGACCACAGGAAAGACGGCCCCCTTCCCTTGGCCTAATGACGAATCACACTGGGTTAAAGGCAGTCGTGGTAAATTCCCCCCCTTTACAACAATTAATGTCCATGAAACTATGCTCCGGTCAATGAGAACTCCTGGGACTGGCACCCAATTTGCTTTCCTCTCTGCATAGGCCCCTGGAGTAAGGATACAATGGCCGGAGCTCCAGCAGCTATATTGTGTCTATAAAGCAACAAAGTAAGAAAAGCAAAAGGCAGTGTTGTGAGCAATGCTCTGTTTCTTGCTTATTGCATGGGTAACATGTAACACTTTTCTGGTGGGAGACAATTAGGAATTGCTATTAAGAACTGGTTAACACCACTACCCACCAACTAAGAGTCTTGTGAAGATTAAAAGAGTTAACATAAGGAAGCCTTCGGAGCCATACCTGGTGACAGTAAGTTCCCAACAACTGAGAGCTGCTAGAACCCTCACCATCATTATTGTTACACTGCCACGCGGGCCCACATTCTCGTCCAGCTCCCGTCCACACCATGCTCTTTACGGTCACATGCACTGGAAGAGAGATCCATGCTTCCTCACTCACATCCATGGTCACTCAGCTGTGGCTTCACCGCCTCTGCCCTGAGGAAACGGAAAGATAAAAGGAATGGGTAACTTGGAGTGTAATCATTTGTTAAGTATTTGCCTCCGCTGGCCAATCCCCGCGAGATCACCACTCCCTCCGCTGCACAACATAGATGTTCTGAAAGTCACCCATGGCTTGCTTGTCCCTCTAGCCTGGGCTGGCAGAGCAGACACAGTTCAGTCGCCGAGAGGTGGGCTCAGCATGGTCCATGCCCAAAGGCACCCGGCCACCTCGGGGGAGCTGTGCAAGGTCTTTCCCAAGCATGGCTGCACGGCCCCTCTGTGCCTCATCCCCATCTGCACTTCTCAGCGAGTCCACAGAAGTGCTGACTAACAAGTACCCCAGGATCCTGGCAGCTTTGGACAATCCATATCTCTGGTTCACATTTCTGAAGGTCGGCTGTGCCCATTTATGTCAGCTGGCCTCCCTCTAGGGTGGGGGTGTCCTGGCACTGGGGCCCAGGAGGGCCAGCCTGGTCGTGCCCTCTGCTTGCCCACGTCAGAGGCACAGGACCACGGGCAGAAACACGGGGCCTCTTAAGTCTGGGCTCGGAGTGGGCGCACAGCTGCTTTCATCCCTGCCGGGGCCCGAGGCCAGCACGGCGGGCCCTGGTGGGGGCGCCAGGCAGGTACGGGCCTGCGGTCATTTCCCCAGAGCCACAGACTAGGTGGCTTAAAACAACAGACACCTATTCTGTCATGGTTCTGGACACTGGAGGTCCTAGATCAAGGTGTCAGCCAGACTGGGCTCCCTCTGAAGGGTCTGAAAAAACTGTGACCATTGACCCTGAACTTGGCAGGCTGACCCTACTGCAGCCCTCACCTCCCCAGGTAAAGCCCGTCTCCTGAGCCTGTCCGACCTGTGGCCTGGGCACACTCTGAAGCTCCACTGTGGACTCAGCCAGTTCGGGTTTGGGTTTTCTGTCGATCCCCAGGGTAAGAGCCCTGAGTCCAGGGGGCTTGTCCCTCTCGGTCTCCCCCAGGCCTACCCTGCTGTCAGCTCAGCTCAGCTCAGACGACGCAGGCGGACCCCCTGCCCTGAGACACCCCGCAGACACTGCTTGCGGGAGCCTCCCTCTGCTGGCCCAGGGCGAGGCCGGCTGGAAAGTGCACTCTGAGGACAGCCAGGAAGCGGGGATGCCCACGGCCCGCCGGGGCCGCTCAGAGCACACTTTGCTTACAGCCCCTGCTGTGCGCTGGCACTGAGCCAGGCACAACCCGCTCTTCTGGAACCGACGTGCTCACGGAGGAGAGCAGGAGAGGGCACTCGGGCTGGACAGACCCCGGGGGCCCGCCCAGGCCTGCTGTGACAGAGGGCCGGGCGGTGGGGACCGCATGCCGGGTGTGGGCGTGTCTCCAGGCCGCTGGCAGCCACTGTGAAAATACTCCAGACAAACCCAAGCCGCCTCCACCCACATGACACAGTGATCCATTGGGGGCAGGCCCCCTGGGGTGAACCGGCCCCGCTTTTACCAGCACCCCCGCTGGTTTCCAGACGGGCAACCTGCGCAGCACGAAGCCAGCCTCTGGCCTCCAGGAGGAAATGACCCCAGAGTCAGGGCTGATGACGGAGGGTGTGGACAGAGCGAGGAGGGGCAGGATGTGGGGAGCCCCCAGGGCAGCATCAGCCTCATAACTGGCCACAGAGCAGAGCCTGAGGAGCGGGAATTAGAGGAAGGGGCACATTTGGGATGGGCGCACCCCGAATTTCAATCTCTTGAATACAGTGCTCAAGACAGATTGGGATTCCAGGAATAGGCTGTGACAAATGGGAAAATAGTCCCCAAATGTTTACTTCCTCTGTCACAGAACCACACCCATGCCCTTGCCTCGTGACTGCACTATCAGCCCCCCGCCCCCCACCCCTGGCAGCAGGCACGGGCTCCCCCCCAGGACGGCCTTGGCCCCCTGACTTGCCTGGCACCAGATATGAGCAGACAAGATGCCAGGCTTAGACAGAGGCTTCCGGTGTGCCTGTGTGGGTTGTGTGGCCCTGTGGGTTTTACAGAGAGAATGCCCCAGGTAGCTCATCTTTGCCACCTGGGTCCCAGAGAGAGACCCGTGGAACACACTGACCCCGACCCACAGAGCCCCTCAGGCCGGCCTACAGCCCTGGGGGCAAGAAAAAATGACGTTGTCAAGTCCTAGGGGTTCTGAGGGCTGTTTGCTCTGCAGCATTTTCTCAGCAGGAGCTAACACACCTGCCCACCCTCAGCTAGGGGACGGCCAGGGGACAGCCAAGGGACAGCTAGGGGATGGCCAGGGGACAGCTAGGGGATGGCTAGGGGACAGTTAGGAAATGGCTAGGGGATGGCTAGGGGGAGGCCAGGGGATGGCCAGGGGACAGCCAAGGGGCATCTAGGGGACACCTAAGGGACAGCTAGGGGACAATTAGGGAACAGCTAGGAGACAGCTAGGGGATGGCTAGGGGATGGCTAGGGGACAGCTAAGGGATGGCTAGGGGTTGGAGGGGGACAGCTAGGGGACAGAGGAGATGTCTAGAGGACGGCAAGGGTATGGCTAGGGAACAGAGGGGGACGGCTAGGAGATGGTTAGAGGACGGAGGGGGACGGAGGGGGACGGCTAGGGGATGAGGGGCATCTCAGTGAGCTGACCCCCCCAACGACAGAAAGTACCCCACAGACATTGACGTGCCATGACCTGAGGAAGGTGGGACACATACTGGGAAGGTTCTGGCCAGGCTGGGGCAAACTTCTGGTTCACAGATGCGGTGCCGGGGGCTGGCCTGTTAGCCACAATGCACTTCCCGGCTGTCACCCTGCAAGCAAAAAGCATGTTTGAACCCCAAAGGAGCAGCTGGCTCTGCTGATTTATAGGGCCTGAATTGGATCTGTGAGAGCAAATTGAATTTTGAATACAATTTCATGTCAATTAACTTTGCTCCCAGCCTTACAGAGGAGCAGTGACTCTTTAGAGCAAAACCGAACGGCAAAGATTGATGGGGCTGACGGGCCTGCCGTCCGGGGAGCAGCCACTTGTCAGCAGTGCCTCCCAGAGCTCGGCAGAGTGACCAGGTGAGGGCCAGGCTCCAGGCCACAGCGCTGGGCCAGGGCGTCCAGGGCGGGCAGCGGTGGGACGGAGGAGGGGCAGGGGTGGAGGTGGTGGTGGTGGTGGAGACAGGCTTCTCTCTGGCAGTGTTCCTGCCTGTGGGGAGGGGGGACCCCTCTGCCCTCATTGCACTGGGAAGGAAGGTTTTCAGGGATGCGATGAAGGGACAGCAGGGACCTGGGCTGGCAGTAGGGCAGAAGCCAAGCCCCAGGGGCCTGGGAGGGAGCCAGCGAGATGCCCAGAACTAGGGCAGAAAGAAGATGGAGGCTATCACGGTCATCAGGAGCCCGGCCCTGAGGGTGTGGACGGCCTGGGGGAGGTGGGGCAGGGGGTGTGTTCCAGGATCCCGTTCTCAGGAATGCTGACGGCTTCACGTGAACAAGAGGTGGCACTCATGTGCAAGCCCTACTATGTGCCAGGTGCTGCTGTGGTGCGGAAACCTGCGTTTCCCCAAGTGTGGTCCCCAGACCTGCAGACTGCTTGTCCGACATGCAGATTCTCAGGCCCCCCGTGGGAACGGATGGCTGGGAAAGCCTGGGGCAGGCCCGGAGATTATCCCCACGGACCTCCCAGGCCCACGTGACTGGCAGTTCCAAGCTGGAGAACTCTCTGAATCCTCAGACAACCCACTGCAGAGAGCAGGGTCATCACCGCCCGCCCTGTTTCAGAGCAGGGACACCAGGACAGAGAAGCAGATTATTTACCCAGTCTCATGAGCGGAAGCCAGGGACGGAGCTCGGGCAGTCTGGTTCTATGCCTGCCCCGCCCAGTGCGGCCTCGGCCTCGTTCTAGGAGGGTGGGGAAGGGGCTACGGGAGAGGGCCCATGGGAAGCCCCAGGCTGGGTGTCGGGAAGGTCTCCATACCCTCCAGAGCAGTCATGGAGCCTGGAAGGTGCCCTGGGAACAGGCCATGGATCCCAAGGCCTGTATCCAAATGAAATCCTGAACTGCTATCCTGGGACGCCCTCCGATACCCACATTTTCTGGCCTCTGTCCTCGGGGAGGATTAGGAGAGCAGGAATAGAGAGATATTCTGGTTCCATTTCTGTCTTCCTGATGAGGTTCTTACAAATCACTAGGGATGCTGCTGGAGGAGTCAGAGTTTTCATAACAAAACCGGGAATGCGAAGAGGGGGAGGCGAGCCCTACCCCCACCCAGGGAAGGCTGGGGGGGAGGGGAGGGGAGGGGGTGGACCAGAGGCTGGCAGTTCAGGAGCCTGACCCTGCGCCCAGGGCACGTGGAGCCGCCTGCCCAACAGAGCCCCTGTGCCCCACACTTCAAGGTCAGACGGACTGGAAGCCCAGGCTCCTGCGCGGAAGGGCAGTAGACCATCCCTCCTGCACTGCCCAGGGCAGTGCTTCCTCATCAAGCAACAGGGCACCTCCCAGAGTGCATCCACTGCGTTTCCTTCACTCTCCCCACACGCCAGCAAATGTCTCCCCGCCTCCGTGCCTTTGCATCCCAGGCCGTGCTCCCTGCAGGGAAACACGGTTCTGCAGCTCTGTGCACGGCCAGCCAGCACCTTACCGTCTTGCGGGTCTCAGCTCAGATCCTCACTCAGAGGCACTCTGGGACCACCCAGTACCCGTTTCCTATGACACTTCTCTACTCAGTTTTCTTCATGTTATCATTAAATATTATGTTATTTGGCTCCATGGTCATGTTCTCTCCCACTTCTGAAAAGGCCCTCTGTCTCTTTCATTACAGCACCACAGACGGTGCCTGGACTGGACGTAGTGCATTTGGTAAATATGTGTTCAATGAATTAATGATCTTAGGACTGAAGAAAACAGACAGCCTCTCCCCACATGTGTGTCCCTCCTCACCCCAGCAGGTCTCTTATTGGAGAAAGAGGAAGTTCACCATTCTACTTAGTTTTCAACTCTCCACCTGCCCCTTCCCATCAGTACCTGCTCCTCTGTAACAATCAACCTCTGCAGCCCAAACTGCTATCTCTCTGCAAACCAGGAGGCCCTGGGGCCTCAGTGAGGCAGTCTTTATGGGGTATATTCTGGGGTCCCGAGCTCTGGCCTTGGGAGAGCTGCCTTACTGTAAAGTCTGAGCAGCCTGAGCTGGGAGAGAGAGGGGGATCCTCTGCACCTGGGACCGCAACAGGGAGATCAGGGCTCCACTTGGGCAGCGCAGTGAAGAATACGCAGAGCTGAGAGGCTGCAGGACACCCCCAGGGAGAGGGGCAGGGGGCACGCGAATTCGGCTTAGACTGGGGTACGGTGTAGGGGAAGGCTGAGAAACTTGCACCGGGCCTTCACACACTCGCTCACCAGGCCAGGGCTGTCCGTTCCCCTTCTACACACACCCCACGTGGGCAGGACTTCTAGGGCCTGGGGGCCCTCCCCCAGTAAGATGCTCCCCCTCCGCCCCCATATCAGGAGCGGCCCTGCCCACGCCCTTCACATGGGGAGCAGGGACCAGGAAGCCCCATGCTTCGCACCCCACCAGAGCCCCCAGCCCGGGTGTGACGGTGAGCTTGCCCCCTCGACCCACGTGTCTGGTTTGGCTGGAGAGGCCCCACTTTTCTGGAATGAGACCGAGGCTGGGGAGGCGCAGAGAGCCGGGGACCCTGCGCTTCCCACGTGAAGGGGCGCCAGTCCAGGTGCAGGCAGAGGGGCGGGGCCTGAAGGGATGGGGCGGGGCTCCGCAGAACCCCGCACGCAGGGGGCGGAGCCTAAAGGGGAGGGGCCCCCAGAGCAGGAGGCGGGGCGGGGCCTGCCTGGGCGGGGCGGACTGCGCCTGGGGCGGAGCCTTGGCGCAGCACGGCGCGCGGCGCGCTGGAGGGGCGGGGCTGGGGCGCGGTCGGGGCGGGGCCTGGGCGGGGCTGGCGCCGGGCTCCGCTGGAGCGCCCACTTCCTCTGGCGCTGGCTGCCGGGCGGAAGTACGTCAGTTGTTATCCGCTCCAGGCGCTGCCGCCGCTGCCGCTGCCGCCGCCGCCACCGCCGCCTCAGCCTCACGAGCCACGGCGCCTCAGCTCGGGACCCGCCCCGCCCGCGCTCCGCCCGCAGCCGTCGCCGCCCGCCGCGCATGAGGCGCGCCCCCGGGGCCGCGGCCGAGGGCCGCTGAGCGCCGGCCGCCCCGCCGATGCGCGCGCGGCCGCCCGTGCCGGGGCTCCCAGGCCGCGCCGGGCCCGGGCTGAGGGACCCCGCGCGGCATGCCCGGCCCGCCGCCCGCCGCCTCCCAGGGCCCGACCCCGCGCGGCCCGCACCGAGCCCGGCGGCGCCAGCGCAGCGGGAGCGGAGCGCGGGAGCCCGACGGCGCGGCCGCAAGGTCACCGCGCACCATGGAGGCCAAGGTCCGCCAGAGCCGGCGCTCGCGCGCGCAGCGGGACCGCGGCCGGCGCCGGGAGGCGGCCCGCGACGCCCGCGACCAGAGCGCGTCGTCGGGCGACGAGACCGAGCCGGGGCCCGGCAAGGAGAACGCGGGCCTGCCACGCGCGCCCGCGCCCCGCGCCGCCGCCGCGCGCCCCCCGCGCCGCCGCCGCCGCGAGTCCAGCTCGCAGGAGGAGGAGGTCATCGACGGCTTCGCCATCGCCAGCTTCAGCACGCTGGAGGCCTTGGAGGTGGGTAGGGCGGCGGGCGGGGCGCCCCTGGGGCGGCGGCACACCCCCCGCAGCCCCGCGCGCTCGCAGGTGGCCCCGGGGGGCCCGGCAGCCTGCGGTGGAGGCGGCGGGCGTTCGTGTCTGGAGCTGCTGGGGAGAAGTCTCTAAATTACACTGTCCAGACCGAAGGCCGCCTTCTTGCGCACTCGCCTGTGTTGAGCTGTTTCTTGTTCCAAAATTTGACTTCATCCGACAAGGGCCGTGCCGGGGAGGGGAGCGCTGCCGGCGTGGTGCAGGCAGTCGTGGGATGGATACTTTGAGATTCTTCCTGTTCCTTTCGTCCTCCTTGAGGTGTCTGTTTAGACGGAGAGAGGGAGGGTAATATCCAAGCCACCCTCCGCACTGTCTTCACCGGCTGGTTAATAGGGTGGCAAAAAATATTGCTTGTCTGGCCGAGTTACCTCCGAGTTATTGGCTCAGCAAATACTGCCCTTTTGTGTGGACCCAGGTGAGTGGAAAAGGAAATAAACCGACGTTCGGAAATCTGGCAGGTGGGGCGCCTGCGTGGGGAGCCCCTGTCTCCTAGAACGATGTAGGCGTGCTGGCCAGGCCCACACCCTGCAGGGGCCCCAAGCAGCTCTTATTTGGGGCTGCTGGCATCTGCTGGGCTTGGGGTCCCAGAGATGACACACTTAACAGCCCCATTCCTTTACCTGGGGTGTGAGGCCAGTGGCCTGGGATCCCCAGTCTGAGGCTGAGCTCCAGGAGAGAGGACGGGCCTACACAGCAGCTCCCTAAGGTCTGCCAGGTCTTTGGCGGGTCTGGTGTCAGGGGCTGGCCACCAGGGAGAGGTGGCCCAGGGACAGGTGTGCTGCTTTCTGTCTGGTCAGGTGGATGCACAGAGGTGGGGCATTTACGCGGACCACGCAGCCCCCCTGGCCCTCTGTGTGCACACCTTGGGGGCCTGACATGGCTCCCAGATCAAGGGGTCCCCAACTAAGACACTTTTGGGGGGCGGCACTTGCCACGGCTTTGAACTGAGAGGGAGTGGCCGAGTTGTGTCCTGTGGTTTCTGAGAGTGCGTACGCCAGCCACCTTCTAGACGTGTACCTGCCCCGCCAGGTGGGGCACAAAACCCTAACTGGTCCCAAGGCGCTGCGCCCGTCAGATTGGCCTCTCCCACGCGACACCCTCTCTCACCGGAATGTCGGCCCCTGTGAGGTTCTGCTGCCTCAGGGCCTCCGTTCTGCTGTCCCCTCTGCTGAGCTCATCAGGAGCCTTCATGGCTCAGCACGGATGTCACTTAGAGAGGCCCCCCCCCCATCGACCTTCGGAAGGGGCATCCCTCCTCCCCCACCCCCACCCTGTCGACCTCACACTGTCCTTCCTGTCAGTGACCACTCTGTCTGAAGCCATCTGGCGATTTACTCGCTCTCCATTCTGGCTCTCTCCCCACCAGAACTTGTAAGCTGGAAGAGAGCAGGCAGCACGTGTGTCCTGTGTGTCCCCTGTGGGTTCCCGTGCCCCATGCGTGTTGTGGAGTGAATGCTCGAGAGAGGAAACCGCTGTTGAGGAGGGCCGCGCCAGAAGTCCCCTGCACCCCGGAGAAACAAGTCTGCCAGTGCCCGCGGCAGCCTTGGCTGTTCCCACCCCTCTGGCCTCACGAACGCTGGAAGTGCAGCCTTGGGTCTGGGGGTTCAGATCGGTCCTGGTTGGGTCATAGACCGAGTCTGCTTTCTGCCTGGTGTTCACACAGCCGTGTCAGCGGGCCCCGTTCTCTGCCCTGCTGAGCCAGGGAGGGGCCCGCCTGCCATGGAAAGTACGGGGCTTCTGCTCGAGTCATAACTTCTAGATGGGTTCTCTCGTTTGGGCTCATTTCTTGCTAAACTGTAATGGTTTTCCCCAGAGTTCAGATAACTCGTAAGGACGTTGAGTTGCTAGCACACAGTGAACACGTACCCGACCAGGCACTGTTCTGAGTCTGTCCCCAAACCCCACTGTACAGTTGGGGACACTGAGGCCTTGTGCCATGAATGTCAAGGCCCCAGCTCTGCCCGGGCTGCCACCCCCAGGACATGAACAACCAATGCCAGGGGTAGACCTGCTCAGGAGGTCTGGAGAGTGCCCTTGTCCGGAGTCCTCCTCGCCTTTGTGCTGAGGATGCGGCCTGCCCTGCCCGCCCCCCCGCCCCCCCCGCGGCCCCAGGCAAGTCCCTGGCCCCACCCTTCCAGCCCCTACCGACACACCCACCCTTGTTTGCCCCTAAAGGAGGACAGGTCCTTGTCCTGGGTGGCTGAGGGTCACAAGTCACTTCTGTATGATGTGCACACACGCGTGGGGCAGTGAGGGGCGGTGTTTGCTGAGGAGAGGGCACCCAGGTCGGGCCTGGCTCACGGTGTCCCCACAGGAGTCCTGGGCTGGATGGCTGGAGCTCGGTGTCTGCGCCCCTGGTGTGCACCCCTGAGCCCTTGTCCTTTGTCAGCTTTCTGATCCTCTGTTTAACGGTGGGAGCAGGGGGCAGGGGGTGGTGGAGCAGGGGTCTTGCAGTTTGGTAGCGGGACAGAGGCTGTCTTTGCTCTCACTGACCAGGGACGTTGGAGACGGATGGATGTTATTTGCCTCCTGGTTCCTGTGCCATCTCTGTCTCCAGAGGTGATGGCAAAGCCCTTGGAGGATAGCCGTCCAGGGTAGAACTGAGGTGCTCCGCCCGGGTCCTGCCCCCTAATGAAAAGAGCAACCCTTAGGGCACAGGTCAGGTGGTACCAGCCCCCGGAACCCCCCCGGGAGATTCACTCTGCAGAGCTGCCGTGCGCCTACCTGCGCTTTCCTGGGGGTGCCTGGTGCCCGCCCTTGCCGGTGTGCCCTGTCAGCGCCCACCCGTTAAGAACGTGTGTGCCACTCGCACCTGCTGGAAACCACCCTTCTGGTTTGGTATCTGTGTGATTCTTTGTTAATTTGATTTCAAACAGCAAGACATTTTCCCTTGGTTTAAGGTCGATATCAGTGAAAAGGGATTGTCCCGAGAAAATTCTCGGCTCCAGCCTAGACGTCCCGCAGTAACTGTTCTGGCAGCTCCCGGCCTCGCCGGAGCGTGTTGTGCATTCGCACCCACACAGATGTGTGCTTGTGTGCCCTTCTCTCCTGCTAGAGAAGGGGTTATTCAGCGCTCCTGCCTGTGTGTAAGAGGTACGTACCCAGGAATAAAGATGAAAAGGAAAGCACCCAAAGTTCTAGTCATGGTTAACAGGTGACCTCCTTTCTCTAATCGTGTTCCCCCACCAGTGGGTACACCTTGTCTAGATAACGCGACCTGCCGGACACAGGGTTGTGCTTGAGACTCCCAGGCCCGGCCTCACCGAAGCCACAGCAGCAGGTGAGTGGCTGTGTAGGCAGGCGCTCCTGGCCTGGCTGCCCAGCTCCCAGTGCTGTGCCAGGGTGTTCTGTGCATTTCTGCCAGAAATAACTGGGTTCTCCCAGCCTTAGGATGCTGGGGCCACTGACCTCGAGGCAGGCAGTGGAGGCTGCCTCAGTCCTGATGGGCGGTGGCCATGTGGGAGGTGGGGGTGTCTGTGGTGTGCCAGAACAGCCCCCCAGGTCACGTGCAGGGGCCTCCGTGGTAGTGATCTCTCTGCAAGCTGGGTTCAGTGTCCCCTGGGGCAGGGGACACACAGTCACGTTAGGTCTGGTTGCTAAGGGCCAGGATTGTGGGGGGCCAGGATGTGGCCCCGTCGTCCCTGTGCAAAAGCCCACGCTGGTGGTGCCTCCGGTGGGGGTTTTGATCTAGGGGCCCATGTGCTGTGCCTGGCCCATCCCTCCGGTGAGGGGAACAGAGGCGAGTTGGTGCTGGGAGGAGGCATCAGCTGGGAGTGACCGTGCCCACCGGCCAGAGCACCTCCTGCAGGCTGCCTCCTACTCTCCAAATGGGGAAACTGAGGCCCAGAGAGGGGGAGCACTTTGCCTGCAGTCATGGGACAGAGGCACAGCACCAAGCCCAGAACCTGCCTGGCCTGGCATTGGGTTGGTCCCCTGTCCTCCTGAGGGCTAGTGCTGTGGGGGAGGGGCTGCTCCCGCCAAGGCGGGGACCCCGCCACTGGATGAAATAGAGCCGTTGCGTAGCCTCCTCTGCCCGCATGGACACCTGCTGCCCTGCCCGGACAGCAGCAGTGTGCTGATTGTGGTGTGGGAGCCTGGACTGGGCTCTCCCATTTTGTGGGTCAGCGTCCTGTTGTGGGCAGGCGTGTCATGGGAGCAGCGGTGATGGTGACAGCTGAGGGCACTGTCCCCACACACCCTCTGTAGATGCGGAGACTGAAGCCCAGGGCGGCAGGGCTCTCGTTGGGGGCCTGCCCGGCAGAGCGCCAGGCCACAGAAACCTCCTGGGTCTTTGCCCAAGCTTGAGTTGCACCTTCTAGATGTTCTTTGGGAAGAAGCTGAGCTCGAGCAGAGAGGGCAGTTGTCTGCGCGACTTCTAAAGGGGTGGCCTTTCCTGGGCTGCAGGAGCAACAGAAGGTGCCCACGCTGCCCTGGGTGCGCTGCCTGCCCTCTGAGCTCCATGGGCATCAATGGCCTGCAGAGTCTCTGACTACGCACGGGCTGGGTGGGGTCCCCTCCTCGCTGCACACCTGTCATGGGCAGTGAGGCCATAGGGTGACACTCATGCAGTATGGCAGAGTGCAGTGGAGGCGGCCATGGTCCCCCTCATGTGTAGTGGGCCTGTGTATCCGGCCCAGTCCCCTGCTCCCCTTTGCCTGGGGATCATGTACACAGTACTTGTGACTTGTGGGCCTCAGTTTCCCTGTCTTTTCTGCCCATTCTGTGGCCCAGCATGGGACCGACAGCAGCAAAGGCGGTGGACACTGAGTGCCTGGCAGCCGCCCAGCACCTGGAGGTGGAGCCTCGCCTTCCAACCAGCTGGGTTTGGCCAGGATGGGCAGCACAGGCCGTGGGGGCGCCCCTGCGCAGGCCGCAGCCTGCCTTCCCCCTGCCCTCGCTCCGAGTTCCTAGGCAAGGTTACAGGTTCACAGCACGTGCGTGTGTGTGGTGGGTCCACGTCCCAGGTATATTTGTGTGTGTGTGGGCACGTGTCTGAGTCCCCGTGCATGTCTGTGTGCCCCAGACCCCATCGGGGGCAGCAGCTCCGTGGCCTGGATAGAGCAGAGGAGGGGCCTGCACGTAGGGAAACCCCGTCCTGGGGCTCGAGGGTGGGGCCTCACTTCCTCCATCCGACACCCTGGGCCTGCTGATTTGTCATCCCTCCGCCCACCCCGGTGGGTGGCAGAGGCTCGTGAGCGCACAGAGCTGCCCTGTCCCCACTGCCCCCCATCAGCTCCTGTGCTCTAAACTCCCCGTTCAGTACCCTTGCCCCTACCGTGGCCCTCCACGCCCCACCCCAGCCCCTCACTCCTGACCCCCCACCCCCCTCCACCCCGAGAGTCTTCAGATACACACATGGGCACACTTCTGGCCCTTGTTATCTCCTCTGTCCTCTGTGTAGAAGATTCTTTACCCAGGCATCAGCGTGACTCACTGTCCAGTCACATAGCCCCTTCCCTGGCAGGGAGTCTCCACCTCCTGTGTCCAGGCCACCCCAGCCCCTCGGCTTGCCCTCTGTCCCTGCCCTGCGGACTCAGGTGCTGTTGGTCAGCTCACAGGTGTCCCCCCACCCAGAACCTCCTTGTGCGCGTGCTTGTTTCCCGAGAGAAGCTCCCAGGCCTGGGGCGGAGGGGGGGAGTCTGGTGGCGTGCTGTTCATTTTGTTACGTGGGGAGGCAGTTGCCCTTGACCGTGCTATGGGCCTGTTCCAGTTGAGGGGCTGTGCATTTGCTGACTCTCCCTCTCCCGCCTTCGGCCTTGGTCGCTTCGCTCTCTGAGTGGCTGCTGCAGTGCTTGGACCTGGGCAGTTTGCAGAACTCCCTTCTCGGCTCTGAGGGGGCCCCGGTGGAGGGTCTCCTGCTGGCCACTGTGGCAGCTGTCCCTGCTCACCTCCCCCCCTGCCCTGTGGCATCTGTCCGCACCTCCACGTCCCTGAGTGGGAGCCCCGTCCTTTCCGGTGGGGCTCCTGCTTCCCCTGGACTGCGTGTGGCCCCGTGCGGCCTTTCTCGTGGACACTGTGTCCTGCCTGGGAGGGGTCTGCACTTGTCCCGGAAGTGACCAGTGTGCCGTACTCACACTCCTGTGTGATGATTGTGTGCCTTCTCTGGACCCAGTGGCAGCAGGCTGTCCCTGAGTGCCTGGCCACGTGGTCTTGTGCCCGCTGCACCATTCCCTGTGCTCTAGAACAGGCAAAATGGGGTGAGAATCTTCAGTTCCTCCCACACCTGGAAAGAACACTTGGGGTCCCAGCATTCCAGCCTCATTTGCTGGTGGCCAGTTCGAGACCCGAGTCAGGTCCCTGTGGGTTTGGGAGGCAAGTGAGGAGTAAGGGCTCCATGGGACCAGCTTGCTGGAAACCGGGTCAGCAGGGCACCGCCCCCTCCGCCACGCCCCGAGCAGGCTGGCCGGGGACGGGAGCTGCTGAGAAGGGCTGCCTGTGAGCTGGCCAGTGGTGAGGCCTCAGGCCCTGCCCCCTACATTCTGCTCAGGAGGGGAGTGGCCACTTTCAGGAGGAAGGACGCCGGAGTTTGGAAACGGCTACCGCCATTGGCTCGGGCATTGGCAGCTTCGCGGGGCAGCCAGAGAGGCAGCAGCTGCATAGTGACTGGGCAGGGTGTCCACGGGAGCCACCATCATCCTGGCCTTGACCACTGTGGTTCACGTGCCCTTCATGGAGATCCCACAGGTGTGGGCCGTGATCAGCCTTTTAGGCTTTGGGGAAACTGAGAGGGAAACTGAGGCACCCGGCTTCTGCTCATTGCCCCAGGTGGAGGAGTAGCTGGTTAGGCCCAGGCCCAACTGAGGTGCCCGGCCAGAGTCACACCAGCTTGTGGCGCCTGGAGAAGGTTGATGGGGCAGCCAGGCTGGGGCCCCTAGGGTGCCCGAGGCACTTTCTCCCTTGGGAGCTGGAATCCGAAACCCACATGGAACTGAGTGCCTTGGGGACTCCGGGCAGGTGTGGTATCTGGTTCCCTGTGGAGCCTGCTCTGGTGCCCTGGTTGACGCGAGCAGTTCAAGAAAGAAAACTGACCGGCGCGTTACCAGCCTTGCTCAGCTGCCCAGGACCCTGCTGCCCAGCCCAGCACGTGTGTGCTGTGTGCATGGGGGAAGGGCCCCCGCAGAAAGGCCAGGCTGGCCTGGTGGGGCACACCCACGTCCCTCCCCACATGCTCCCTGCTGCCCCGCGTAGCCTCTAGCCCAGTGGGGCGCCGCGGCGGCCCCAGCTCCGCTGTGTGCCCGGGCGGCTGTTGGGGGCGGGCCGCGCCCTGGCCTCCGCACGGGTGGCGGGAGCTGCACACACACTGACCGAGCTGCCGGTGCCCGTGGGCTCTGGACAAGGGCGGGCGCTCTGGTGAGGGCAGGGGGCTGGCAGGTGGTCGTAGAGGTGGGGTCCATGGGTGGCCCTGTTGGAAGGCTGCCATCTGTACCCCTTGGCCAGGGAGGGGCAGGAGGCCAGAGCCCAGTCCGAGGTGCAGCGATGCTGAAAGTCACAGAGGTCAGAAGGACAGTGACCAGGGCCAAGGTCAGGGCAGACGTGCCGTGTCTCCTGTGCACCTGGTGTGGTATCCGCTCGCTTCAGCTCCTGCAGCTCCTCCAGCAGCAGCTGTGCCGATCCTGTTGTACAGACAAGGAAACTGAGGCAAAGGAGAGCCAGGCTGCAGCTGGCACGGGATTGAAACCAGGCATGGGGCACGATCTGTGTGCCTCAGTGTGGCTGGGGTTGGAGGCCTTGGGCACCGTGCTGCCTTGGGGAAGGCTGTTTGTGTGGCCCAGGGCTCCCACTCCTCAGACCCGGAGCCCCCACAGGGACCCTCTGGATCTGCCATGAGCCGTCAGCCCTCTGACCTTACCCATTGCAGCTGTCTCCTGACCCCTTGCCCCAAACCCACTCGCTGGTCCTCAGGTCCCCCCAGGCCTTTAGCCCACCCTCAGCCAGTGCTGTTCCACACACTGCGTGGCCCGCCCTCAGCCCCAGTGGGAATCTGTCAGGAATTCATGTAGCTCTGTCTCCTGGATAAAGCCAGGGGCCCCTGGCTCCTGAGATCATCCCTCTGCCTGTCCCAGATCCCCCATGTCATCATCCATGGAATGAACCCACATTCTCCACGAGGCTCGGCCCTGCCCACCCCCTCATGTGGGGCCCCATGCACTCCTGCCTCAGGGCCTTTGCACATGTTACGCTAGTTCCATCTCCCAGGAGCAAGTTCAGGATGCTCCTCTGCCCTCTCCCGGCTCCTCCACACACTTAGTGAGCCCAGTCCAGATGCCTGGTTTAAATCCAGCTGTCTTCCTCACCATGTGGCCCTTAGGTAGCCCTCTGCCTGCTCTGGGCCTTGGTTTCCTCATCTGGGAAGTGGGGGTGATGAGCTAAAAGTGCTTGCCCTATTGTCCTGAGCCCCTCCCTAGCCCCTCTCCAGAGCCCTTCTCTGAGCTGACCCTGAGGTTTGCTGTCTTTGTCCCCCACCACAGTACAAATCAGAGGCAGGAGACGCTTTAGCAACAGTGGCCCTGGCCTTGGCCTCCCGGCACAGCCATCAGCATGTGTGACGGCGGAGGAGGTCCCAGAGACTGAGGCAGGGAGCCCGAGGCCAGCTCCGGCCGTCATGGGCGAGCGCGCAGCGCACTCCTGTGTGCAGGGCTGGCTGGGAGGAACTTGGGCAGAGACTGGCCTCCAGACCCAGCTGCCAGGACAGCGGTTGCAGACACGAAAACCACAGTCGAATGTGGGTTAGATGGCGGCCTGGGGGGTCGGCGCAGGGTCACGGTGTGGGGTTGCAGGAGGGTGTGCGTGCAGGGACGCGGGAGGATGTGTCTGTGGTGGGCGGGTGGCCCAGAGGGGTGTCTGCCTGCCCCTTACTCCGGGCACGTCTTTGCCTCGGGCTCTGTGCCTACACCCTCCACGCCTGTATCCAGCGCACCTGTCGCCAGCAACACCCGTCCAACTCATCCCTGGCCACAGCGGGTGTCGTCTTTGTCCAGCTGACTCTCCTCTGCCCCAACAGCCACCCTGTGCGTGGTGTGTGACAGGGACTGGACAGATGTGTGAAGGCTCGAGTGTCTTCACAGAGCCTGAGTCGGGGGGGGTCCCCACTAGTGTGCAGGGTACGGAGTGTGACGACCGCTGGCCCGACACCCCAGTGCGCTGCCCATCTGCCCGCCGTGCTGGCCTTGCTGGGCGGAGGACATGCTGAGAGCGCCTGGGAGCAGGAGTGCCGGGAGCTAGCAGGAGACCGACCCAGAGGGACCAGGTGCACAGGGCAGGGTCTGGAAGGTTCTGGAGCAGCCGTGCGTGGCGTCTGTGAGGCTGTCAGGCAGGGGACGGCCCTCCAGGGCAGCGTCACACTCAGGTAGCCACAGCACCAGTGGATTGAGGGACCTCTCAGGCAGGATGCCTTACGTGCGGTGGGCCTTGGGAGTGGGAAGATGACAGCGGGGGTGTCCATCTGCGTGGGTGTGCACTGAGGAGGGGCAGGCCAGGGAGGCGTGCTGTCCCGGCGCCAGAGCCCGAGGGGCACCTGGACACGGCCCCCATGCCGGGGCGGGTGCAGCTGGGGGCGGGCTGCCTGCCCTCGGCCAGTCTGTGACTCTGGACGGGGGTAGCCGCAGACGTCAGGTGCCCCAGGCCTCGCTGCCGCTGGACGCGGGGCCCCGGGCTGGGAAGTTGGGCCCTGCAGAGGGACCCTCTCACCCCCTCCTGTCTCCCAGCTCCCTGTGACTCTGCTGAAGGCGGTCTGTAATAGCAGGCGCTGCTGTTAGTGTTCACGGGGCCTCCCGTTTCTCTGGGACTTCCCCCGTTTTAGCACTGTGCCTACATCCAGGGAACCTTCTCGGTCCCAGACAACAGGGACAGTCGGTCAGCTCTGGGCGGGGGGCGGGGATGTGTGTGCCAGTTGCTGGTAAGCAGGAGACAAGCTGCCTCCTTTCGAGCTGAGGTCGGGGAGGAAGGCGGTCCTTCTTGGGGAGAGACCCTGTACATGTGGTCTCTACTCTGGGGCCAGAGGGGGGAAGTCACGGCACAGAAAGTGGGCAGGGCGTGGGTTTTACTTGGGGGCAGGTGGAGAAGTTTGAGTCAAAACTTACAGGTGAAGGAGAGTGAGACACATAGATGCCAAAGGAGTGGGAACAGCTGTGCCAAGGCCCTGGGGCAGATATACGTGCTGAAGGGCCCCCAGGCTGGGGATGACCACCTGCCAGGTGAGCAGTGAGTGCAATTTGCCCTGAGCTTCTGGAACAGCAAAGAGCTATTGACAGAACTGTGAGCCAGCATGGTCTGCGGGAGGCCCTGAGTCCTGGGGGTTCTGGTAGACAGGCAGCCTCAGGCAGGCAGGGGGGGAAAGTGGGAAGGGGGGGCTGGGACGGTGAGGTCTCAGGTGGGCCAGGCCTCCCACTCCACCAAGGGGTGCCCATGCTTGGCAATGAGGGGTGGGTTCTGTGTGACCCTTGGGGGCTCAGGCCCAGGTTTGGAGGGGGAGGCTCCAGGGCAGCTCCAGGAGCAGAGGGGCACCCGCCTGGCTGGAGGGGTGCAGCCATGCCTTTGCTGGGTCTGGGAGCCTGCAAGGCCCCGACCCACGTAAGAACAAGCAGCCTCGCCCTTAGTGAGAGAGAACCTGGGTCTGAGTTTGCAGATATGATGACTTTTCTCTGCACAGTTTACTGAAGTGCAGTTAGAGATCTTACTGGTACTGCAGAGTAATAATGTTTAGGGGAGCTAAAAATAGTCCCATAAAATTGCTACAGAAAAATCTAATCACTGATTTCACGCCAGCGTGCACCCCTACCCCCTTGGGGTCCAGGGGGGACCAGAGGCCTCGTGGCTGCTGAGGGTGCTGGAAGCTTCGCTGTGGGACCGTCGCCTCAGGCCTCGAGGTCGTGAACCGCTGTGCTTGGCCGCGCCCCCACCATAGGGCGTCCGCGTGGGTGCGAGTGCTGGGGTGTGCATGGCCACGCCTGCCCTGCTGTCCGTGTGGGCTCGCCGACGGGTCTGTGGGCGGAGGGCAGCCCCAGGATGCACGACCGGCCCTGACCCTGACTGCGGGAGCTTGGCCCGGCCTCTGCCCCCACGCGCTCCGCCGGATCCTCCAGTGTGTGGTGCGGGTCCCCGAGCAGCGCGCCGCGTGTCCTGCGTGTCAGACGCCAGCCCGCTGCTTGGCTCGGCCTCTCTCCCTGCAGGTCTCTGCTTGTGGACGTGCCCGGGCCCTTGGTGGGGCCGTCATTGCTGTGGCGCGTTGGCCTCACCCAGAGCGGTCAGCACAGTCTGCGCACAGCTGCTGCTCCAGTCTAGCGATGAGGGGGGGCCCTGTGATTGGGGCCAGGGGCCAGCACCACCACCAAAGCGGGCTCAGTGGGGGCAGACGGGGGCAGCGTGTGCCTGAGCTTGGGGGAGGCTCCAGAGCTGGCCCAGGTCCCCACGGGGCCAGCAGGGCCGGCGAGGGCCAGCCCCAGCCTTGCTGTGCCGGGACAGGGCCAGCCAGACACGTCCGGGCGGTGCCCCGTGGCAGGATTGATTGAATCCTGTGACTCAGAACCCCCAGGACGCACCGTGTAGTGTCTGCTCTCCGTGAAGCTTAGAGGTGCTGGGGGCCACCCTCCGGGCAGTGGCTGGGTGGGGAGCTGCTGCCCCGGGACCCCAGGCCTGCACCAGGCCTCTGGCCTGCCCGAGCCGGAGGAGAGCCTGTGGTGCTGCCGCCTTCTGGGTGCACAGGGCCGAAGCCTGCCGCCTGGCGGCTCGCCCTCTGCCAGGCCGGGCTCCCCACTCTTCCAGATGCAGGAACTTCTGCCTGGGGCCTCGCCTGCCGCCCGTGGCCTGTGGCCTCCAGCCCAAGAAAGTAAGGGTGTCTGGCTGTGGGCAGGATGGAGCTGGCCCAAGTCCAGGCCAGCAGGGAGGCCCAGTCACTGATATTTCAAGGGTTTGGCAGTTCAGTTTTCTTGTTTTTAAAAAACACAAGAAACATAGTGGGTTTACAGAAGGTGCGGTGTGTCGAGTGACTGGCTGCCCGATGCATACTTGCGCTGTGTGTGGGAAAGATATGTGTGCAGAGGTGGCCTGCATTTGTCCTGAGGCCCTTCCAGAACCCACAGAGGGCGGAGGCAGGGCCTGGAAGGAGGCCTTGGTGGAGCCCGCTGCCCAGGTCTGCAGTGGCCGGTTCGCCGCGCTTGCTCTGCAGCGTGTCTGCCCTTCCACCCATCTGTCCTGTTCTGTCCGTTCTGGTTACACATGCTCGTTAGAAAGACAGATCCCAGCCCAGCCCGGTGTCCCCAGAGGGCCAGGCTGTTCCCACGGGTTTCTGGTTGGTAATGAAATGTTAACATGTTCCGTGTCTCTGCGCCTGCTCTGATCGTGAGCACAGCAGCCCAGCCTGTCTCACCCCAGGGCTCCGATGAGGGATTTCAGAGGCTGCCCCCCAGGCTAGAAACCGTGTCTGTGGTCTTACCTGATCAGAAGGTCCTAGAAGCGGCTCCTGCCCCTTCTGTCTGGACAAGCGGCTGTGAGAGTGGGGCTCACGGTGACTCGGGAAGCGCACGGTTGAGTCACGCAGAGGCAGGCTGCCTACTTCTTGCAGGAGGAGGCGTCCCCCAGCGATCTGGGGGGAGAGAGCCCGGTGCTGTCCATGGGGATTTGAAGGTGTGTGTGGCCCGTGGCAGGTGTGTGGTGTCACTTCGGGTTGTGTCCGCACCTGCCCTGGCGTGGCCCATGTCCCCTAGGGCCCGGGTGTTCAGAGAGGGTGTCTCTGGACAGAGGTTAGTGTGTGACTCTGTGAACCCTCCCTTGTGCGGGTGCATCTCATCCAGGCGACCGAGGGCCTGAGCAGAACAGGAAGCCAGAGCCTCTCCTGCCTGCTGCTTCGAGCCGGACCCGGGGAGAGAGGCCCCAGCAGCCTTGGGGCTCCCGGGACTCCCAGCTCCTCACAGAGAGGCTCCCCGCATACACACGCACACTGCTCTGTGTCTCTAGAAAGCTCTGCCTGACACGCCCCTTACAGTATGTTGCTCTGTTTTCCACTGGGCCACCCTCTGTACTGCGATGGAGGCCGGGGCCAGGCAGGGCCCCCTGGGGGGGTGAGGTTGTGAGGCTCAGGCTCCCCGCACTTGGCTGGCAGCATCCAGGGTGGGGGCCTCGCTGTTCTCTAGGGCCTGTGTGGGAGGGAACGGCCTGTTAGCGGCAACAGCTGCCTAGAACGGGAGCCTGATAGCAAGGACTTGGAGCGATGGACCGTCTGGAAGGAGGCATGGCCCTCGTGTGCTGTGGGGGCACCAGGAGCCCATAAGCGTTAGGTGCCCGGCGTGTGTAGAGTGGGCTGCAGTCTTCACCAAGACTTTCCCGTCCCCAGAGGGACTAGCCCGGGTTTCTTCCCCAGCGAAGCCTGTAGCTGTACACTGACCAGTGCAGCCAGGGAGGCAGGCGAGAGAGGGCATGGAGCTCCTCGCCACCTCAGGGCCTTTGCACTGGTTGCTCCTGCTGGGGCTGCCCTCCTGTCCGTTTGGGCCACTCCCTTGTGAGCCAGCCCCTGGTGGCTACAGAGCTGAGCTGGCATAGACTGTGCCCAGCACCAGCTTTGTGTATGCAGAGGTGGGGGGGCCCACAGGGTCCAGAATCAGCCTGATACCCACAGGTAGGACAGGAGCAGGGAGGTCTTGGCGTGAGCAGGGCCGCCATGTCAGGGTGTAGGGGAAGCAGCCCCTGCGGACTGAGATGAGCAGGGGCTCCGAGGGGCTCCGAGGGGCATGGGGACGTCTGGCTAGGACTCCAGGAGAGACTGTAGAAATGCCAGTGGCCTGTGGGTGTCCCTGGGGTCTGGTATTCCAGAAGGTGGGATTGGGGAAGGGTCTGCCCCGTGTCTGGGAAGCGAGGGGCCACTCTCTTCCTGGCAGAAGCCCTTGGAGCTTAGGGCAAAAGCTGGCATCACACTTGGGGCATAGCTTCCACAAGGGCCCGTGAGCAGGGGTCCCAGAATGGGTGCCGGCCTGGGGAGGGGGACGGGTTCAGGAGGGTGCACACTCAGCGTGTCATGTCAGCTCAGGATGAGAGGCTTCGAGGGGCTGTCCTCAGTCTGTGACTGTGGCTTTGGACCCCTCAGGAGGAGCCTGGGGGTGTGGAGCGCGCCCCCCCCCGCCCGAGTGAGGAGGAGTGTGAGAGGTTGCTCCCAGCCCAGGCTGCGGAGTCACATGTGGCAGGACGGTCGCGGGAGCTTCCGTGCCTGGACGGACAGTTTGAGTCGTGCAGCCTTGTGGGGCCGCAGCCTGGGTTGGAGGACCGGACCTCACAGGCACGCACCGTGTGTCCCGGCCAGGGGACCACAACAGACCGGGATGTCGGTCCTCGCTGCCACCTGCCCCAGTGGGTTGAGGCATCTGCGGCTGGGGCCGGGTGCCCGCCTGAGAGCAAAGGCCAGGTCCCCCTAAGGTCCTCAGGAGGCGTTTCCTATGGGGCCGTGAGGACATCACCTGGGATGTAGGGGAGCGTCTCAGCCATGGCATCGCTGTCATTCAGGCCGTCTTCTCCTCCTTCTCGGGTAAATGCTTTCAGAACCTTCCGGGCCCCTTTTTGCCAGTTCCCTCCCTCTTCTTCCACAGCCCAGTGGGGATGGTGCCTCCCACTCCACCCCATGGACCCAGGTGAGAGGCTGGCCGGTGACCCTCCAGCTGCTCGCCGCAGGCCCGGCCAGGCCTTCTGGGCCCGGGGCTCGCTGGCGGGACTGCAGGTGGGCCGGGTGCGGGGATCCCGCGGGGCACGAGAGAGCCCCCTGCTGGTGGCGTTGGCACAGCACGTGCCCAGTGAATCCCCACCGTGTGTCTGGGCACCAGGAGCGGCTGTGAACAACATGGGCACAAGTCTCTGTTCTAGGGAGGGGCCTGGGGTCCCTGAAGTTCTGCACGCCGGCTGAGGCTGGGGCTAGTTTCTTAAGACAGGCCTCCATGATGCCCGGGTGCCGGGCTGCGTGCGGCGGGGCAGATAACTCCATGGGTTGCTCAGGACCAGGGGACAGCTGCCATGTGCTGTGGTGACGGCCTGTGGTTCCAGAACCCGGTGCGGCCGTTAGTCTCAGCACCTGCTCTGTTTTGGGCCAATGATCAGGGCCTCCCGTGACCGGGTGGAGCCCCGTGGGAAACCTACCCCCTTATCCAGCTTTGTTTCAGCATCACCTCCCAGCCCCCGCCCCCCGCCTGACAGGCCCACGCAAGTTCCCCTGCCCCCCTGCCCTCTCCCTGAGCTGTGGTCCCAGCAGGGGGCCTGGCGCCTCCAGGTAGGTGCTGTCACACACCCGGGGCCCGCCCTCCGAGCACGGCACGGTCTGACGTGGTATCTCTGGTGGGATGACATGTGGGATCGTGTGTCACTGCCAGTTAACTGGCCTTGTCCTTCCCTTGCAGAAGGACATGGCCCTGAAGCCACATGAACGGAAGGAGAAATGGGAACGTCGCCTCGCCAAGAAGCCCCGCGAGTCAGAAAACTGCCCGTCTACAGAACCGAGCGAGAACGGGCGGCCCCTGGAGATGGGCGGCCCCGAGCAGGACCTGGAGCCTGCGTGCGACCGGGGGAAGAAGGTCCCCCTGCAGCCCACCAAGCAGGTGAGCACTGGGCCCCGCCCCCACTCGGAACAAGGCCTCTGTGCCCTTGGGGCCACACCAGCACCTGGACACCACCGTCGGCATCCGGGCCCACCTGGCAACGTGCTCCATCGTTGCTGGGCAGGGGGCACGTGGACTGGGGCCCCAGGCAGCTGCTCGCCGTGAGCCCAGGTCCTCGGCAGACAGAAGACCCGCCCTCGCCGGGTCACAGCCAAGAGAGGCCAAGCTGGGAGTGCAGGGACCGGGGGTGGGGGAGCGTGCACTCGGGGCAGGAGGGCGCACCCGCTGCTAGGCCGGCCCCGTTTCCCCATCGCGTCTGTCAGGCTCCGCCGACCACGGGGTGTCCAGCGTGTCTGTAATGCGCGGGGGCCAGGTTCGGTGCTGGGCGTTCTCCATCCGTTAGACTTCCGTAGAACGCAGCGTACCTGTGAGGTGTGGGGAGGGTCACGTGACTGTGGTCAGGGGTCCAGGTGCGGGGAGCAGCCCCCCTCCCCGCCCAGGGGCCTCCCTCCACGGCGGGAGGGGCCGTCTTCGCTGTCCCCAGAGCCCAGCCGGGACGGGGTGGTGAGCCTGGGACCGGGGGCTGTGTCCCGGGTGCCCGCTCGGCCCTGCGGCTGTTCTGCTCTTCCAGGACCCACCAGTTTGCGCCTTCTTCTCAGAGAGATGGTGTTCTTGCTGTTCCACACCCCCTTCAGCTCCCGTGGGGAGTGGGCTGCTGGTGAGGGGCAGCATGTCTCCGGGGCCCGGGCTGGTTGGGGGGTCTACAGGCACACCTGCCCAGGTGGACACGTGCTCTTTCTTCCATGCAGGTGGGCTCCCCAGAAGGGGGGCCGCTCCCAGCCAACCACTGGGACCAGAACGGCCCGGCCCAGCTCCAGCAGCAGCTCCAGCCCAGCCAGCCCCAGGGGCCACTCCCAGCCCCGTGTCAGCGCTGCCAGCCCCGTCGGGCTCTCCCGGACCCCGGGCAGCCCTGCCGGCCCCAGCGGCCGCTCCTGGGTCAGCACAGCTGGCCCCAGCGGTCACTTCTGGGCCCAAGACAGCCCTGCCGGCCCCGGCGGTCACTTCTGGGCCCAGGTCAGCCCTGCCGGCCCCAGCGGCTGCTTCCAGCCCCAGACGAGCACTGCCGGCCCCAGCGGTCACTCCTGGCTCAGCCCTGCCGGCCGCGTTGGGGGCTCCTAGGCCCCAGGCAGCGCTGCCGGCCCCTGAGGTCCCTGCTGGCCCCGTGCCACCTCTGCCGGCCCCTGCGCTCCCTGCTGGCCCCCTGGCACCGCTGCCGGCCCCTGCGCTCCCTGCTGGCCCCCTGGCACCGCTGCCGGCCCCTGCGTTCCCTGCTGGCCCTCTGGCACCGCTGCCGGCCCCTGCGGTCATGGGTGGCTCCCTGCCTCCGCGGCCAGCCCGGCAGGGCATCCTCAGGACAGCGGTGCCGGCCCCCACAGTCGCTCCTCCTGCTGTGTCCACGCCGCCGGCCCACCTCCTCACTTTCAGGCCTGTGTTGCTGCCCCCGGCGGGTGCTCTTGGGCCCGTGCCAGCCCCGGAGGTCCCTCCTGGGCCAGCCTAGCCGCCCCCAGGGGTCACTGCTGGGCCTCAGTCAGCCCCAGCAGTTAGTTGAAGCCCCAGAGCACCCTGGCCCCCCAAAACCTTCACTGCTGGGCCCTGGACAACCGTGCCGACGAAAGCAGCCCCTCCTGGGCCCAGAACAGCCTCACCCGCCCAAGCGGCCCCTCCTGGGCCCAAAGCAGCCGTGCCAGCCCCTGCAGTCGCTTCTGGGCCCCGGCCAGCCCTGCAAACCCCAGCCTTTACTCCCCATCCCCGAGCGCCCGTCGCTCCTGGGCCGGCCTGCTCTGCCCCGTCGGCCCCTCCTGGGGCCGCCGAGCCAGCCGCGGCGCTCGTTGCTGGACCTGGTTCGGGCCCATCAGCCCCAGCTCTCACTCCTGGCAGCGGGCCGTCCCTGCAGGCCCCTGAGGTCACGACGGACTCGATCCTCCACCCCTGCGGTGGCCCGCCAGGCCCCATCCGTGAGCCCTGGAGCCTGATGCCCGTTTTCTGTACCATCCCGGGTGTGGCTGCGCTGGGCAGATGTGTTGCCAAGACTGGCCAGAGGCCTTCGCCAGACAGGCCAGGCCGTTGGCGGTTGGAAACTGAGGCTCAGCAGAGGCAGCCCCCTGCAGAGCCACCACCAGGCTGAGGCCCACCTGCACCAGGAGGCGAGGAGAGGACCCCCGGCGCCTTCCCACCTCCCTGCCACTCCTGTCCCCGTCGTGCCCACTACCCTGTGACGTGCACACCCCTAGGAGAGCGAACACGGCTGCCCCGAAGGGCTCAGGCTTCTCGCAAGGGGTCCTCTGTGTCTCTCTGTGCCTCTGAAGTGCCCACGTGTCCTTGTATGTCGGAGTCTTTGTGCATACCCACCCCAGGCGTGTGCTGCCCAGCAAGTGCGTGTGTAAACGTGCGCGTGCAGACGTGCGCATGCATGTATGTGGTGTGTGTGCCTATGTGCTGTGGCGTTTGCCAGCTGCAGGCCTTGCACTCCTTGGGCCCCAACCCAGCCTCCAGCGTGCATCCCCTGCCCCCAGGCCAGGAGTGGGCTCTGCCGGGGTCGGGCCACAGCCCTGCTCATCTCCCCTGAGCTCCCCTCGTCACATCAGAGGGTGATAATGTGTGTCCACCTCCGGGGTTCTGTGAATGCGGGGAGGGGCGGATGCAGGGGGCACTCAGGGCTGTCTGGGGCCACTTAGGAGCTGCTGGTGACGAGGAAGGGGAGGGCCGCCCTGCCCCCACTACCACTCTGCCTCCAGCCCAGTGGCCAAGCACTGAAGCAGAGGCAGAGCGTCCTGTCCCACCAGCTCCGGACCCGGAGGGCCTGGGGCTGTTCTCAGAGCGCCTCCTCCTGGCCTCCCACCTAGCCTGTGCAGCCTTCAGCTGCCGGCCCCCCAGGGCCTTCCCTGTTGGGACAGACCTCACACTACAGGGCTTTCTCTGCCCTCCACCCACCCCACACCCCTGGCTCAGGGCAGTCCCACACTGGTGCTCCCGGAGTCCTGGGCGTGAGGCTAGAGCTCAGCTCTGACTTTGGTGTTTAAGGGCCTCTGGGGGAGGGGACTGCAGGCCTCTCTGGGGAACGTGGGGGTGGCCCGGCTGTGCTCCCGCCGGCCTCCTGCGTGCCCAGTCTCACTGGGCCGTGACAGTCACCCCCATGCTGATCCTGTTCGCGGAGGCCTCGGGGTGCCCCCCCATCCACTCCTCTTGCCCTCTGGGGTCCCGACTGGGTGTGGGGTCAGCCCAGTGCCCAGAGCAGGGCCCACAGGCATCTGGTCCTCACCCAGGGTCTCCTTCCCAGAAACGCGGGGCTTATTTTTCTGATTAAAGAAAATAAAAAGTGCCGTGCCATTATTTTTATAACAGTATTCGTGAGTGTGTGTCATACGTGAACTGATTTATTCCCATGAGTGGTTTTCCGCACATCTGGACTTGCCTCCCTTTACTGTATGCCTGCCGAGCACCAGCGCAGCCCGGGGAAGGGTGCCCGGGGAAGGGTGCAGGGCCTGGACACGGCTCGCCGTGCTGTGGTGTGTGTTCGGGGGGACTGTGCTCACCTTAATCGCTGTCCAGGCTGCCGTGGCCGGCCACCCCCCCTTGTCATGTCCCTCAGAGCCCACACTCTGGAAGGAGTCTCTTTCTGGGGCCGCAGAAGGCACCTCAGGCTTGTCACCGATGCCGGTGTTCCCACCACCCCGCCCTGAGCCCTGCTGACCCGAGGGCGGCAGTGCCGGAATCTTCCCCGTGGGTCCTCTGCTGGCTCGTGTCTGGGTGTGTCCTGTGGGTGGGCCAGGCAGGGTGAACCCAGTGGCCACCACCTTCTAGGCCTTTCTGCCCTGGGGGTGTTGGCCCTGGCACTTGAGTGCCTGTGTGGGGGAAACGGTGGTGGTCAGCAGGAGAGGGTGGGAGGCCACAGCCGCCCGTAAGCTGGGCCCACTTCCTCCCCATCCGGAGCGACCCCACCGTGGGTGAGCCCCACAGTGCCCTTGAGTCCTCACCTGATGACTTGCTGAGGAAGAGGCTCTCATTCCACGTGAACCCAGGGGACCCCCGCAAAGCCCTAGATGACCCCCACACGCTGTGGCCACAGCTGGCTTTGGGTTCAAGGTGACGAGGCGCCTGCGTCCGGTGGGGGGGCTGCGCCACGTGGGCTTGTCTTGCCCTGAGGAAACGAGAGTCCTTTGTGGCCAGACCTTGGAGATTCTCAGAGCAGCTGGTAATCTGGGTTTTCCTGTGGATTTGGAGGTTGTGAAACGGCGCTCGTTCCGATGTCATGAACCAGCTTGCTGGCCGAAGGATGCAGCTTCGTGGGCCCTGCGTGGCCGGGGGTGGACAGAGCCTTGGGCCCCAGCAGCTTAATGTGACCCCAAGGCCAGAGGTGGGGGGTATGGCCTGCCCTGTTTTGGGGAGAGTGGGGGCAGCTCGGCCTGAAGTTTGGGGGGTGGAACGAGTCCTTGGGTGCTGTGGGTCCCAGGGGACCCCTCGGAGGGTGACGGGAGCCTGGGCGCAGGGCTTTGCTGGGGTCCTCCTCCGAGGAGCCCACCCCTTGCAAGCCTCCATCTCCCCGTTGGCGGATGGGGCCTGGGAGGGGACCGTGCCCAGTCCAAGCTAGGCCCCTGAGGAGCAAGGGCAGCGGTGGTGGGTGTGGTTCGCAGGGAGGGGAGAGCCCTGGGCAGGGTGAATGCAGTGGGGGGTGGGATAGCCGTGGGAGGGGAGAGCCCGCCTGGGCACAGGGACCCTGGGCCGGCCTCATCCAGCGCTCACCCAGGTCACCCGGTCCAGGGTTCCTGGGAAGAGCCCTCTGCACCATGGATACTCTGTGTGTGTGTGTGTGTCCCCATGTCCCCGACGGAGTGTGGCGGTGCTCCGCGAGCAGGCTCCCAGCTCAGGTGAATGCCAGGGCCTTCCCGTCCTGCCCTGTCACACAGACACCCGGGGAGGAGGAGCCCCTGGGCCAGCCCGCCGCTCGCTGAGCGAGGACCCCGCCAGCACCTCCATCGCCAGGTGCTGCTCCGGGGCCTGAGGAGGCGTCCTGTCCGGCACGGACCGGCCCTGCCCCCTGGGGCTCTCTTCTAGCAGAACAGAGTGTGGCTGGTCACGTACTGGGTTAGAAGGGGCCACCCCTCCCCGGCCCGAGGCTGCGGTGACCACCGCCCACCCAAGCAGCTTGCCAAGCCCAGGGAGCTTGACCAGGGTGGTGTCCGTGACCCACCGCCCACCTGGCCTGGGGGAAGAAGCCCTCCCCAGGCCTGGGGTTGGGACCCTCACCCTTGAGGGGCTCCGGGACCTTGTTCCAAGGTGTGTCTGGCCCTGCAGGTGGAGCCCAGCGGTAGTGCTGTGGGACGGGGTCCTGGCGAGGGCCACGCAGTTGCGAGCACTCTGGTGACCACGTTAAAATTCAAGAAGAGATCAAATCAATCTAAATAACGTATTTTAAGTTCATGTGTTCTAAGTAGTATCTTTTCAACATGTGATCAACATAACTGTCGCTGGGGTGTCCCCCTCGCCCTGTAGCAAGCCTTGGGAAGGCCGTGTGTCTTGTGCCAGTGTCGCCCTTCGCAGGTCAGACGGGCGCATTCACACACTTGTAACCGTGTGGCTTCCGGTCTGGGGGGTGAAGGCAGTATGGCCTGGCAGGGCCCCTGGTGACCTGCCTCCCTGAGCCTCCTCACCCTCTTGCTGGGTTGCTCACGCTCAGCCAGCCCGCGGTTTGATTCCCATCACTGGGCTGCAAAGCTGAGCACGTCAGCCCAGAACCTCCCCCGGGAGCGTGAAGAGACCAGAACCAGGAGCTCTGAGCTTCCCCCCTTGGGGCTGAGGGTGCATCTGCCCGGGAGCCGTCTTTTCACTGCTCACTCCCCCACCCAAGGCCCATCCTTTGCTTCCAACTTCTGAGTGTCTCTCTGAATGAGATTCCATTAGAAAATAATTCCAAACACACGGCTGTCAAAATGCATCGTCATCCAGCGAGCTGAGCGGTGAGCGGGCTCTAAGGCGGCGTCAGAGTCAGCAACACCCTGTGCTCGTGCTGGAGGACAAGATGGGCCGAGAGGGCGGGCGTGAGGAAGGGAATCACACAGGTGGAGTGGAGGTTAGTGAAGCAGGGACGATAGAGAAAATGACCAGGTCAGAAGCTGTGCCTTTGAAAGCACCACCAGAATGAGCCCCTGTCTGGGCCGATGAGGAATGAAGAAACCAGACTCATCCAGGACAGGGCCTGAGACAGGAGACGGCGCGCCACAGGCGCCCAAGGCGCCAAGGGATGCGCAGAGCCCGCCCTGTCCTTGTGAGTGGCCAGCAGAGGGGAGGTGTACACACTTTCTGAAGAACGCCACGTCCGCGGCGGGCCCAGCGTGAGGCTAACACCTGAGCCGTCTCGGGTCTCTTGTGGAAATCAGATCTGTAACGCGGATGTCGCCACGCCCTGCCAGCCACCACGGTCCCTGAGCGCCTGACGGAGCTGGCCTCCCCGCCGTCCAGGCCCAGCGCGGCTGACTGCTGACGCAGCCGGCCACACCTGGGAGTCTTCCATCTCAGACAAAGATGCTGAGGCCAAACTCCAGAAGCAGCAGCTAACGCGCCCGGGATGAACAGGGTAGCGGGGTGCGGGGAGCCCGGAGGATTGAAGCCTAGACAGCTCTGTTCCTGAGGTGTGCCCTTGACCTTGACCCTTCCCTGGAAGACAGCAGTGGTGGCAACTGCCGGCGTCCCGGGCTCCTGTCTCCTTGCCGTCTGCAGCCCATCTGAGCATGCGCTGAGAGTGTTCTGGAAGATTCCCTCCACTCCTGGTGACCTGAGTCACCCTTCTCCCCCAACTCGCCTTATTTCTGGCTGACTGCCCTCCACACTCCGCTTCTGTACGCGCACCGTCGCAGCCCTCCCTGCCCCCCAGGCTGCTCGTGCCCTGTGCACCTGTTGTGAGCTCACAGCCCGGCCTGGTGGAGGCCAGTGCTCAGGGAGGCAAGCTCTAGATGCCCCCCCCCGCCCCGGCTGTCGGTGCTGTCCCCGTGTCCCTGTCACATCAGGACCGGGTGCCAGGGGACTCTGGTCCTGGCGGGGAGCCTCCTTGGCACTCTGGGCAGCCGACTCTGCCCCTCGGGCCTCCTCGTCTGCGCAGTGGGGTGGACGCTCCCTCCTCAGGGCAGCGCCGGGGCCCGAGCCGGTGTAAGTGGCTGGTTCCTGCTCCAGGAGCTGCTTGCCCCCGCTCCGCCTCACACCCGGCTTGCGGCGTGGGGCGGCGAGTGGGGCTTCCAGGGTGGCTCCGCGGTCCCCCGGCTAGGCTGTGCCGCCGTCAGCACGCAGGTGCGGCCCCGCGGCTGGGGCTCAGCTCTCCAGCCGTCACCCTTCCCGAGCCCCAGCCCTCGTCTGGGCCGGTGTCCGCGTCCGTAAGGTGAGGCGTGCCTCGCGTACGCACGAGACCAGCAAGTCCGAAGGCCGGCCGCGCGCTGGGTCTGTCTTTGCGGCTGTTACGTGCTCCTGGCCTGGTTTTCTCACAGGAGGTTTCTGTGGCCTCCTTTCGGGATCCGTCAGGGCCCCCTCCCCACCCCCCACCCCCGGGAACAGCAGTGAGCTCCCGCCGACTGAGAGTGGAGGGGGTATGGATGCCCGGGGTGCCGGCCGCCGGCCCTGCCTGGCCCCACCTGGCCCTGCGTCAGAGGGAAGGGCTCAGGGGTCCGCGTGAGCCTCCTTGTCGCTCCCTGTGTGGGGGGTGGATCAGGGAGAGCGGTGAACAAGACCAAAGACGGTTAAAGTCCAGCTTAGAAGACGGGGCTGGGACAGGTGGAGGGGGGCCTACCTGCCCAGGGACAGGGCCCTGTGGAGCAGGGATTTGGAGGCCTCTCCCAGCCCGGCCGGGGCGGGGGGGCCGAGGGCCCGGCTGTCCTGCACGGCAACCCCGGCGCTTGCAAGCAGCTCAGGGCACGAACCGATCACTGCCCACGGTGGGCAGCCGACGGGCAGGTTTCCGCAGGTGCAGGAAGCGCCCGAGGCTCGAGTCAGCTCATCGGTCTGTCAGATGATGGGGACAGCATCTGAGCAGGTGCAGCGGCCCAGCCAGAAAGGAGCCCAGAGGACCCCGCTCCAGCATGGGGCACCACCCCGGGGTCCACCCTGGTCCATTCTGGGGGCCGGACATGCCTGCCCCTCTTGTCCTCTGGCAAAGGAGGCCACGCCCAGGCACAGACCGGGCTCACACGCAGCCCGTGTCCCCCAGGGCCTCCTGGCCACACATCACCCAGGGTGTTGGCCTCAACAGCACCTTATGATCTGTTGTGCGTCGTACCCGTCTGTCCATCTGTCGGCCCATCCACCACCCACCCATCTACCTGTCCAAGTCTCAGTGGGAGAACACGGGACCACGAAGGGGTGGCCGGCCTCTGAGAGCGGCAGCCTGGCCCCTGGCACTGGGCTGTCTGTGGCGACACTCGCACCGCCTGAGCCCCCTTCACTGCGCCGGGCCCTGGGCCTGGTCATCGGGGACAGAGGACAGCCCCTCCCTCCCACTGAGCACTCACGGCGTGATGCAGGGAGACAAACAGTGGTCCTGCGTCACTCTCAGAGGGACAGTTGGGGCCTCCACGGTCCCTCACCCAGCCTGGTTGATGCAGGAGTGGACAGAGTGTCAGCGAGGATTTCTGGAAGAAGCAGGGTCAGGCTCATAACCTGAGTAGGTGGTAGTCAGCCCAGAGGAGCAGGGGCACCAGCTTGCAGCTGACCCTGCACGCAGCCAGCTGTACGGCCACCCCCGGTGACACCAGCCTGAACACAGCCCAGCTTGCCCTCACCGTTTCTCGCCTTCTAGGAGGGGTGTTGAGTGCACAGCGGCAGAGCCAGCGGCTGTGTGTGCGTGTGCACGTGAGTGCATGTGTGCGTGCACCTGAGCATGTGCACGCGTGGGTGGGCGTGTGTCGGGTGGAGGCTGTGTGTGCGCGCACGTGTGTGTGTGTGTGTGTGTGTCAGGGGTGGTAGCTGTGCAGGCAGCCGTGTGTGTGTGGATGTGTGTATGTTGGGGGGGCTTGGTCACACACCCTGGCTCTCACCTCCCACCCCACGCACCAAGTGTGTTTGCACTTTCTACAGGAAGGGCACCTCCCTGGGCTGGCCTTGCTCTGTGACCCTGCCCCGAGCTGGGGCTCCCCAGCAGTTTCTGCCTTGGGTCCCCACAGACCTGGATCAAGAGCTCAGGCGTCTCCCGGCCATGGGTTCAGGCACTGGAGCTCAGGGTGGGCGCACTGAACAGAACACAGAGATTACGTGACCGGTGCCCAGGGCTGCAGGTTCTTGGGAGTCGGGGGCCCCCACTGAGCCTCAGGGAACTGGGTGCCTGTTGTGGGTGAGAAGAACAAGTGGTGGGGGACCCAGGGGGACAGCCAGACCTGGGGACACTCGAGGGGGCTTCCTGGGCACAGCCGTGGGTCTGCAGCCATGGCCTGGGACAGTGAGGTCCAGGGACTGAGGGGCACACCAGCCGTGGGCAGTCTCCTGTCTCCCTGTGGCACCACTGAGTCCTGTTCCTTGGGCCCTTTCTCAGCAGCACCCTCTGGACTGGGCACCCATCCCTCTCACCCCTAACACCGCACAGCCCCATGGCCTGATGGCCAAGTGGAGCCACATGCTGCCCGTCTGCAGCCGGCCCAGGAGGCAGACACTTCCTCATGGGGTGTGCCATGGAGCAGGCTGGGGACCCTGTCAGGGAGAAGTCAAGGGAGGCAAACGGCTGGGGGTAGGGGCACAAGATGGGGTGGCAGCCTAGGAGGTGTCTTGGAAGGAGGTTTTTCACGGGTGAGTTGCCGTGACCTTGTCGCTACTGCCAGGAAGCTTGGGACCCCAAGAGCTCCTGGTATGCCCCAGCCTGAGAGCGGAGTTCCCCACCCCACTAGTCCGATGGCAGTGACCCAGGCATGCTAGCGTAACAGGATTGTCATGTTCTCACCCTTCTGAGAGCCATGACCTGACCTGCCAGGTGGAGGGCAGTGCCTTATTCCTATGAATCCCTCAGCTTGAAGGGGATGCTCTGGTGGCACCGCCGGGTAAGAGCAGACAGTTAGAGGGATTTGCAGGCTGGAGTATTTACACCACAGAAGCTAGGGGTGTTCCGTGTGAGGGCTCCCCCTGCCCCAGGGGGCCCATCTGCCTCTGGGGCGCATCCCATAGTCTTCCTATCAGCCTCTGACTCACCTCCATGCCTTCCGGAGGTGTCACCTTCTCAGTGAAGCCTCCCTGGCTGCCCGGTGCTTTTTCTCTGCTGTTCTCTTGGTACTTGTGGCTGTTTGCCAACCATGTGCCAGTCTCTTCTTTGTCGGCCTCAGGAGGCTGGGGGGGTGCCTGTTATGTTCACTGCCCAAGACAGAGCCAGCTCCTAGGCATCCAGTTAGCATTGGGGGAGGGGGGAGTGGACAGGTGGGTGGATGAGGGGACGGATGGATGGGTGGATGGGTGGATGGATGAGTGGATGGATGAGTGGATCAATGGGTAGATGAATGGATGAGTATGTGGACAGGTGGATGGATGGGTGGATGGGTGGGTGGGTGGATGGGTGGGTGGGTGGATGGAAGGGTTGATCGATGGATAGGTGGGTGGATGGGTGGATGGATGGATTAATGGATGGATGGATGAATGAATGGATGGATGGATAGGTGGGTGGATGGATGGGTGGGTGGGTTGATGGATGGATAGGTGGGTGGATAGGTGGGTGGCTGTGTGGATGGATGGATGGATGGATGGATGGATGGATGGATGGATGGATGGATGGATGGATGGGTAGATGGATGGATGAGTGGATGGATGGATGGATGGATGAAATGATGAGTGGATGATGAGTGGATCAATGGGTGGATGAATGGATGAGTATGGACAGTGGATGTATGGGTGCATTGGCGGATAGGTGGGGGATGGATGGATAGATGGGTAGATGGATGGATGAGTGGATGGATGGGTGGATGGATGGGTGGGTTTTGACGGATGGATGGATGGGTGGATGGATGGGTGGATGGATGAGTGGATGGATGAGTGGATGGATGGGTGGATGGATGGGTGGATGGATGAGTGGATGGTGGGGTGGATGGGTGGATGGATGGATGGGTGGGTGGATGGATGGGTGGATGGATGGGTGGATGGATGAGTGGATGGGTGGATGGGTAGATGGGTGATGGATGATGGGTGGATGGGTGGTGGGTGGATGGATGGATGGATGGATGGGTGGATGGATGGATGGGTGGATGGATGAGTGGGTGGATGGATGGATGGATGGATGGATGGATGGATGGATGGATGGATGGATGGATGGATGGATGGATGGGTGGATGGGTGGATGGGTGGGTAGATGGATGGATGGATGGTTGGGTGGATGGGTGGATGGGTGGATGGGTGGATGGATGAGTGGATGGGTGGATGGATGGGTGGATGGATGGATGGGTGGATGAATGGTGGATGGATGGGTGGATGGATGAGTGGATGGGTGGATGGATGGATGGATAGATGGGTAGATGAGTGGATGGGTGGATGGGTGGATGGGTGGATAGATTGATGGGTGGATGGATGGGTGGATGGATGGATGGGTGGATGGATGGATGGGTGGATGGATGAGTGGATGGGTGGATGGATGGATGGATGGATGGGTAGATGAGTGGATGGGTGGATGGGTGGATGGGTGGATAGATTGATGGGTGGATGGGTGGATGGATGGGTGGATGGATGGATGGGTGGATGGATGGATGGGTGGATGGATGAGTGGATGGGTGGATGGATGGATGGATGGATGGGTAGATGAGTGGATGGGTGGATGGGTGGATGGGTGGATAGATTGATAGGTGGATGGACCACAAGCCCAGTGGTGGGCACAGGCACAGGGGCTCCTACCTACTCTCCCAGGGCAATCAGGGTACCCTCTGGCCCTGGACGTGGACTTGAAGGCCCAAGGACTCTGATCTCATCTTTCCAGCTCCAGCTGGAAACAGGTGTGCCAACCCTGACTCCCTAGTATTTTTGGCCAGCAGCATTTCTGAGCAGCTAGGGAAGCAGACTGGGCTACAGGACAGCCCTGGGGCTTGGGCTGTTTGGGGTCCTGACCTGGGGACACAAGTAGGTGACCAGTCATCCCACTATGTCTGGGATTGGGTTGGTTCCCAGGATGTAGGACTCAGTTTTACAGGGTTTTCTAGGAAATGGGGCTTTCAGAGATAAAACTCCCCGCCTGAGGAAGGGTGACAGACCCAGCCTGCCCCTCCTGAAGGGTATCACTGTGGAGTCTGGTTGAGGCACCCTTTCTGGGGCCCAGCTCAGAGGAGACAGCCTGTTTGAGTGTGTGAAGTGGAATTCAGGATCCTTCCTCCTCATTATTTCAGCTGTGTATGGATTGTGATGTAGGCCCTCCTTCTTTTCTCCTCTAACCAGGTGTACTTATGCAGTGAACAGCCTTCACAACTGTACATGGCAGCCCTGCACTGATCCTTTCTTGTTCTTGTAGTGTCTTTGGGTTCAGCGCTTCTCTTCTGGGGCAGAGACTCTGACCCGAGCTAACCTGAACTGCTGTCTCCCAGCAGTGAGTGTGGGGCTCATGGGGGTCATTGCTAATGATCAGATCTGTGAGTCTCTGCTGGAGCCACACTAGAATCTCCCAGGGGGCCTGATGACACACAGTTTGGGTTTCAGATTCAGTAAGTCTGGGCTGGGACCTGGAACTGTTATTTGCGTTCCTGACAAGTTCCCAGGTGGCCCAGGGACACCACTTTGAGAAGCACTGGACCACAGTCCTGGGCTTCTTAGAGAGAGGCTCCCCCGAGCAAGGCAGAAAGGAGGGTCCTCATCTGTCCTGGGGTCCAGGGCAGTCAGAGCCCTGCAGGTGGCAATAGTGACACCTAGTGGCTTCTCAGGGCTGGCCCTGGGCTCAGGCTGACAGACTCTCCACAACCCCACCCCCACACATGTGAGGGACTCGGTTGGCATCCCCATTTCACAGGTGAGGAAACTGAGGCTCGCGGACAGTCAGAAGAAGCCATCCTGGCCCAGGGTCTGTACATTCACTGCTCAGCTGAGCAGGGGAGGTGGGGGCTCCTGCCTGGGGTGGGACCAGGACCCCACCCTCAGCCTGCCTCGGGGTAGGCGGCCGGGAGGGCGCTGCCCAAGCTGGGCATCCCCTGGGCCCTGGGCTGTGGATCGTGGATACTGGTTCAGTCTTGTCGTTTACACTCTGCTGGCCGACAACGTGGGGCCTGTGGCTTTTAGGGGCTGTACCCCCCGTCGTGGGAGCTGGGCTCTGAGGAGAAGCCTTGAGAGGGGCTGAGCCTGGCGTGGAGTGCGCAGGAAGGGGTGCCCAGGCCCCGAGGGTGCTTCCCTGAGACTCAGGAGTATTCCAGAGCACGGCCAGTGCACCGTGCTGACCCGTCCCGACCTTTGGCCCAGTCGGCGTCTCTAGGCTGGAGGGTGCCTGGGACGGAAGCGCTGGCTGTACAGGGCCGGCTGCAGGCTCTGGGTCCTGGCCAGGGCCCCCTGAGCCTGGTCGCGAGGCGGCTCTCCAGGGCCCCCCCACTTGAGGGCACCAGGACTGGGCTGGGAGGCCTGGGGGCGAAGAGGAGGACGGGACATTCGCACGGCCCGCGGGGTCCCCACGCTGTCCCATGGGGTCTTGAGCAGCACCGGGGGAGGGCCCGCTGGATGGCCGAGAACCACCACCTGAGTCACCGAGGAGACAGCGGGCATGCAGACGAGGTGCGGGTAGGCCAGTGTGTGCCTGGCACGCTGACGGAGACACACGTGTTCCGGAACGGGGAGGCTGCAGGGGTGCGAGTGGGGGGACGACAGACCCCAGCTGGTGAGTCAGGGAGGCTGAGAGGGCAGTCGGAAGCCCAGGGAAGCGGGGCCAGGTCGTCCGGGGCTGTAGGTCAGGGTCAGGGCTGTGACGTGTGCATTCCCCACAGCTCTGTGAGGTCTGACGTTATTTCCCAGTGAAAAAATAGGAGTGAGAATTCTGGGTCCGCCTAACGTCCCTGGGCTTGGTTTGGTCTTCTGTGAAGTGGGCACAGACGTGTCATCGGGGCTTCTGTGTGAGAAGGAGGGAGCTGAGCAGCGCAGGCCTCGGGGATGCTGGGCTGTCTGCCCTGTTGTGTGGATGCAGAGCAGAGGCCCAGAGAGGCCTAGCCCGGCCCTGGGTCACACCGTGGGGAGTGGCCCGCGCACACCCAGCTGGTGGTGCCCTGGGACCCTGGTGGTGGGCGCAGGCGCAGCGACGGTGGGTGAGCAGCCGCCAGCCTGTCTTGGAGGCCGGTGACCAGCTCCGTGGTGTAGTGAGATGGGGAAGGGCCAGGGGATGGCCCTCGGGTTCCAGGAAGGAGGACAGGGCTGACGTTATGGCATTGTGTGCCGTTTGCCCTTCCGGGAGTTTCTATCCGTTCTGGGTGGTAAATGGTTAGCTCTGCCCCCGCTGCCCTCGCCCGGGGTCGTGGCCCGGGCCCTGTGTGGGTGAGCAGGGCAGGGCAGGGGGGAGGGGCCCACAGGCAGAGGGGTTGGGTCTGTGTGTGCTGAGCATGCCTCTCCCTATCCCCAGATGAAGGCCACAGCGTCAAGAGGGGGCGACCGCCACAGTGGGGATGACAGCTTCCACGAAGCCACCAGCTCCCGGAGGAGCAGTTCTCGGGACCAGCTCAGTGACGTGAGTGCCCCAGCCGCTTGCTTGCTCAGCTGCACGTTCCTGAGTCTCTCGGGTGCCCCCCACCTTCAGCAGACGCTGCAAGCTGCGTGCTCAGGACGGAGAGGCTCACACGAGGGCTTTGCATTCGCAATTAGCATTTTGCCTTCATTAAAACATGATTTCTCACTAATTAGGACTTCCCCACTAGGAGGAGTTTAAATGAGGAACACCGATTAGGCCCCAGCAGGAGCCACAGGGGAGGCCCTCATCCGGTGGGGGGCCGCCCTCTCCCCAGGGTGCTGCTGGGCAGGTGGGGGGAAGGGGGGCCGCCTGTCCCGGGACAGCAGTGGGAGGCCCCCTCGGGCCCCGGGGAGCAAGGTGCCCTGCTGACGCACACACTGGCCTCGCTGGGGACAGACAGCGTCCCGGAATTCAGGTCCTGAGCCTCAGCCTCAAGCATAGAATGGGGCGACCTCGGCCACATGCAGAGGTTGCACTTGGGACTTGGCAGACAGTAGCGGTGCTGGGCACCCCCCTGGGTCTCCCTGGCCACAGCCACCTGGAAGGGTGGGTGGGTGGGCACGGTGGGAACTAGGTTGGGAACAGGGGGACAGGGCTCCCAGAGGAAACCCCCACCCCCCAGCCAGAGGCCTTTGTCTTCCTAGACCCTCAGCTGCAGATGCAGGGCGGCAAGGGCCTGGTTTCTGGGTGACTGAATGGAGTGCGCGTCTCTCATTATCATCTCAATAGGGGCGGGGGCGGGGGCTCGGCCCGCAGGGGGAGGCCAGGAGGAAGGCCTAATTGCCCAGCTCCGAGGAGCATGTCGCCACAAGATGGGAAAATAGGCTGGTAATTGTCTGGGGCCCGGGGCTGCCCTACTTCAGACTCTAATTGCCAGCGGAACCAGCGAAGATGCTTTCTGAGCACAGCAGGGACAGACGGCCGTGCTCAGGACAGTCACAGCACCCTGCCCGCCCCCATTAGAGGGGCTCAGGGTGGCCCTCCCCCAGGACCTGGCAAGAGCCGGGTCCCAGAGCCCCAGCCGAGGCTGGTTGGGCTGCTTTGTGCAAAGCAGAGTAGGCCGGGCTGCAGTACGGGGGACCTCACTTCCCCCGTGGTCACCTGCCCTCCCCGGGGAATCTGCAGCCAGACCCCGGCCCCCTGTGTGCGGGTCTCAACCAAGCCTGCCTGGCCCCCTGCGCACGTGCCCCCCACACCGCCCCCCACCCACGCCCTCCAGGCCCGCCCTCTCCTGGGCCCTAGCTCCCATCCTGCCAGCCTGTGTAGTCGTGGAACATGCTCCGTCAAGTGCTGTTGGGGTCACCCTTGGGGACCTCTCTGGGTGGCCACTGGCCTCCAGGCCACAGACACAGTCACTTCCGTGACCCTGAGGCTACTGGTGTGGCTCCCTTTCCAGGACCCTGGGAGGCTGGGGGGTGGTAAGGGGCAGGCCAGCCTGGGCACAGGGTTGGGGGCTGCAGACGGGGGCCCTGGGAGGGGCCTGCCTGCCCCGCATTCCTGAGGTTACCACCTGTGAAGGGAGCTGGGGGGTGGGCGGTGCTGGCCCTCTGGGAGGAGCTGACCTGTGCCCGAGGGCTGAGCGCATCACTGGGGGCACATGGAGACTCTGGAGGAGGGTTTGGGGGCTCAGGCACCGCTGCAGGGCTCCTGGGGCTCCGTGACGCTCTGCTCCACCCTCCCCTGCAGCTTGGAGCCACAGCATCTGCACCCAGGGACAGGGACTCTGAAGGCTCAGGTCCTGGGCCAAGGGAGTGGTCTTCAGGAGGGGCCGCGGTTGGGGGCCCGGACCCTCCCACTGACTGTCCTTCCTTCCCCACAGAGCTCTGCGCAGGCCGTCTCCGGCAGGGGCTACTCGGTAAGTTGGTCGCCTCTCCTCTGCCGTCTGTGCCCTGCATGCCCCATCTCCCTGGAACCCCCAACCCTCCTGAACGCTTTTCCACCCCCTGCCGCGGGGCTGGAGACCTCAGGGTGGCCCTGGCCCTGCACTGGGGCTGGAGGGAACTTGATGCAGGGCTGGGGTGGGGCCAGAGCTGGCAAGATGGGGAGGGAACCTCAGACCCACTTAGGGGCTTGCCCTGGAGAGACCTCCTCGTGGAGTAGGGGTGGGGGAGACACTGCCTCTGGGGGCCTGCCAGGAAGCAGTCAGAGCGAAGGGCCCTGGGCCCTGAGTGACTGCCCCCCATCCCCCACCCCGGGGACTTGACGCCGCACCACAGCCACGCTGGCACGCGGCCTCTGGCACTAGCTCCCTTCCAGGACCCAGGGCAGGAGGCGGCTGGCCTTGGCCAACGGCTCCAGCTGTGTGGGGACTGCCTCCCTGCCCCAGCCCTGCCCCGGCCCTGCCCTGGCCCGGGGGAGCAGCCCCTACCCAGTTCACACGACTTCATTTCGTTTCCCCTTAAGTATTAGGAGGAACGTTAATGACACCATAAAACCCAGAGCTCCGTAAAAGCCATCTCTGCAGATTTACGGCTGGCCATTTGGGCTCACTGGAGGGCGGGGCCGGGGCTCCGCCTGCCTCATCGCTGCAGCCCCTGATTTACTGCGAGTTTCAGAGTTCCAGGGCCTGCTGGGCCGGTTCCATGAGTCACAGGGGCTTTTTATAGGGTGTGTAATCAACCTGCTGACTCTGTGTGGCAGGGACACCTTGCCCCCAGCCCTCCCCCTGACCCCCAGCCGCCCCAACTCAGGGTCTGCCAACCCCGGGCAGCTGTGCCTTTGGGTTCTGACCCGGGTCAGGTGTGGTCTTCCCAGCTTTGCACGTGAGGGCTGTACGCTCCTGGGTGGTGGCCACCTCCAGACACCGGAGAGGCATCTCTCTGGGGGAACCCTCCTTAGGCAGCCGTAACACACTTGTCCCCGGTCACAGCCACGGATGACAGCCTCCTCTTCCCACAGGCCTGGGCAGTCCCCATATCCCAGCCACTCCTGGAGGTGACCATGCTGAGTGAGGGGCGCCCTGGCCAGGAGCTGTGCAGGCACTGGGCTCCAGCTAGGGACAGGGCTGGCGGGCCTGTGGTATGGGAGTGGCTGGCAGTAACGTGCTGTGTGGCGCGGGTCGGGATCAGGGGGAGTGAGGGGCCAGAACCACCACCAGTGGGCGAGGTGAGGGATGTGTGCTGGTCCCAGAGGGGCCAGGCCCAGCACGCCCCATTTGGAGCCTCCTTCTGTGTCGAAGTCCCCCCACCTCCCGGGCGGCTAGGGTCTCCCTTCCGCCCCCTGGGCGGCCCTTCTGCTCCCAAACTGCGTGCATGCGTCATTGACAGTCTTCTCCCCAAAGAGTGGTTTTGAATGCTTCCTGGAGAAGAACCCATAATTAATGTGCCGGCTGCTTGCAACTTAACCCCACACGGCTGCGCTACAGGAGTGACAGGTGGTGGCAGGGACGGGCCGTGCGCACGCCAGGCCCTGGCATGTGCACATGTGTGGCCCTGGCAAGAGTGGGTGTGTGTGCCGGTCCCTGGCATGTGCCGGTGGGCACTGCGGGGTGTGGGTGGTCAGCCCTGCCCTCCCGAAGCAGAGGTGCCTCTGGCCCTGGGGAGCCGGAACCGGCCCAGGTGAGCCTTGTCCAGTAGGAGCAGGCAGAGTGGGGTTAGGTGGGTGGGCCAGCCCCAGTCCTGGAAAGCAGGGTGAGCTCAGCACCCAGATCTCTGTGGGCACCTGGCCCTCGGGGCTGTCTGTGGTGTTGGCACTGCCCGCCAGGGGTGTGAGGGCTGGGCCAGCTGGACGGGGCAGGGGAGCTTGCGACCCTGCCTCTAGATCCAGGCATCACCATGGGACCCTGCACACTAGAGCTTGGGTGTGTGCATGTGCAGGCATGTCGTGGCATCCAGTGGGTAGGCAGTGTGGCTTCTGCGTGCCCTGCCCTGTGAGCAGCCCCGTGTGGCTCTCTCTCAGTGAGAGGAGAGTGTGTGCCATGTCCCCCTGTGTGTTGACACGTGTCTGTGAGGTGGTGTCTTCATGTGGCTGCGGCGGGGCTGAGCACACCAGCACCTGGGGGTGTCCCACGCTTCTCGGTAGGCGGTGCCTGTGTGTCTCTGGACGTGTCAGGTGTGTCAGGGCTGGGCACGGCACAGGTGCGTCTTGTTTGTGTGTGGCTGCCTGCAGGCGGGCCACACGTCCTGTGTGTGACCCGTAGTCCCTGCTGCTCGGGTGTGTCTGCAGTTGGGGCCTCACCGTCTTTGCCTGTCCCTGACAGCGTCCCTGCACTAGGTGCCTTATAGACTGGACTTAAAGGGGCTAATTCTATGAGGCTTATCCCCAGCAAGTCCCCAATTATTGCTTATCCTCAACAGCCTCTGTCCTGAAAGCTTGGCGCAGCCTCCCCAGCACACCATCAGATAGATGCTCCTTAATGCCATGAAATTCGTTGGAAAGGAATCTCCATTTGGCTGCTTGCAACTGAGGACGTGACGATCCATCTCCCTCCCAAGGAGAGAGTTGGGGTTTCCTTTATTAGAGAGAAATGAGGGTCTAGATGGCTACTGAGGTCGGGAAGCTGGCCCCACCCTCTGTATCCCAAGTGAGTGCCATGCTCAGTGCTTGGAGTGTTCTGGAAGGGCCCTGTGCTCACAGAGGTATGGGGGTCGAGGGGCTGGGGACGGAGCCAACGCAGAGCCCCAACAGTGATGTTGCTGGTGACCACTTGCGATGAGCCAGGCAGGTCTCAGGTCTCCACGGTAGACATTGTTACCATAGCGATGACCACCCCCCAACCTCCAGGGGGGGGACACTGAGGCTCGGGGCTCAGAGAGCCCACCCCAGGCACCCACTGAGGGGCCAAGTCTCTGAGATCTTGAGCAGAGCGGGCAGGCCAGTCCTGCTCTGGTCACCACCAAGAGGGAGCCGCCTTCCAGGCTCCTTGCCCCGCCCCTCGCCTGCGGGCCCCGCCCCTCGCCCGCGGGCCCCGCCCCTCGCCCACAGGTGCTCTCAAACCGGTTCTGCCCTCCTTGGGGCCCTTCTCAGCCCACAAGGTGCTTGAGCATTGTCTCCACTCAACAAGCGCTCAGTGTCTGCTCTGTACCCGTCACGGGCTGGGAAGGAACCGAATGGCCAACGTCCCTGCCCCACGGGCCTCACGGTGCCATGGAGAAGATAGAGAATAGAGCAAATAAACACTCGGTGGAGGCGGGGAGCACACCGGTGCAAAGGCCTTAGGAGGGTGTACATGGTGCCGCAGGGGAGGCTTCCCCACCACGCCAGTGACAGCAGCGACACCAGCACCGCCAGGGAGGTGAGGGTGGGAGGGGCCGCGAGTGGCATCCAGCTGACGCGCTGATTCGACTCAGTTGGTGTTCCCAACGGAGCAGGGCAGGATGGGGAGGAAGGGGCGTCTGCCTCCCCTGTGGGCCAGGCAGCGGGGAGGCGGAGGGGCGTGTGTGGGAGAGCCGGGCTCCGGCCAGGGGCAGAAGGGCAGGTGCCACTGGCTCGTCCGGGTTGAGTGGGGCCCCACCTGCCAGACCTGCCAGGGCAGTAGCCCCGCACACGGAGGGTGATTGGCCAGTTGGCCTGATTGGCTTTGGGGGATTTCTGGAAATTGAATTTAAGATTTTGGTTGGGCTACAGACCACTAATTTCTTAGCACCTCCTGCCCCGGCCCAGACAGCACCTGCCATGGGGGCCACGGAGGGAGGCTGAGGTGTGCCCAGGCCGCCCCTCACCTCAGCGCCTGGGCAGCAGGGCAGACCCAAAAGCACCCAGCAGGGCCCCAGCTGGCGCTGTGCTGGTGCTTCTCAGTTGCAGAGGAAGCCTGGAGGGGAGACCACTCCCCTGCCTGGGGCTCAGCTCCCCTGATGTGGGCTTGCCCATGTGGCTCTCGCAGCATTAGGGCGCATTAGCAGGGTCCCAAGAGCAAGAGCCAGGAGGAGGCAGTATTGGTGGTGTGGCTTCCACACCCCCTCTCGTCACCGGAGCCACTCGGACTCCAGGGGCAGGACTGAGGCCCCTTTTCTCAGCAGGAGGGCCCCCACGCTTTGAGGGGACACAGGCTGATCCGACCCGGCCTCTCCTTCCCCACAGCAGGTTTGCGCCGGCGAAGACAGGCGTGATCGTGCACGCGGCAGCTAACGCACGCAGCGAGCAGGTGGCGAGTGCCTGCGGCTGGCCAGGCCCTGCGTGGCTGCTGCGGTGAATGTGGCTGAGCTGAGCTCCAGCCAGAACAGCGGCCGCCGCCGCCGCCGCCGCCCAGGACCACGTGTGCGTGACTCAGCACACACCTGGGGTCCCCCCGTGGCCTCGGGCCACCACTTCCTCTGGGGATGGTGGTTGTAGCTCCTGGCTCTGCGCTTGGTTTCCCAGCCTTGGCCGTGCCGTCTGGGTGCTGAGTCGGGATGGGCCCTGTGCTTGGAGGGGCAAAGTAGGAGGCCCCCTGGGGACCGGGGCCGGAGCTCAAGGTCACTGGATGGGTAATGCAGGCCCCTGGCCAGCTTTGCCCCCTGAGCCGGGCCAAAGATGGGTGGTTAACGATGGGGTGGGCCTGCGTCCCAGTGAGGGGTGGCAGACGTGCACCTGGGCCAAATGGACTCTTTGGCGAGCTGGCGGGGAGGTGCCCGGGGTGTCCCAAGCCGTCCTGAGACCCGCTTGCTCCCCGGGAAGCTGCTCCTGACAGACCCGGAAGCAGGCTCTGTCTTTATGAGGCAGGTTTACAACATCCATTACCCTGCTCCTCGGGCTACTTCTGAGCGGTCGTAATTTGTACAAAAGCAATAAAAACCAGTCAGCCTGTCCCTGGAGTCGGGGAGCTGCATTCTCCTAACGACCTCTGAGCACAGGGCAGTCCTTGAGCCGCTGCTCATGGGACAGCCGGGATGGTGGGGGTGTGCACTGAGCACAGCGTCCTTCCCTGTGACGCAGCCCCAGCCAGTGCCTGGCCTGTAGCCTTCACTCAGCCCGCCTCCTAGGGCCCTGGGTGCAGCCGTGGCCCACATTTGTCCAGCTGGTAGAGCACGGAAGTCCTTCCCGTGGGTGGGTAAGGAGCCCCTGTCACCCAGAACCTCAGCCACGGCCGGGTCAGTGGGTGTCAGCCCCAGATGGGCAGTGCCGCTTTCTCCGGCCGGTAGTGAGATTGCGAACATGGCCCCAGGGTACGTCTGAGACTGTATTCCCAGGAAAGCCGACCCTGATGTGGAGACTGACCAGAGTTTGGCCCACAGCAGCCAGGCTGGCCCTTTATTGCCCTGCGGCTCCGTGGATGTGGTGGCACCAGGAGGGGCGCGGCCTCTGCTCCCGAGCTTCCTTCCTGTGCCCCAGGCCCCACTCCCAGCTGCCAGAGAGCAGGATGTTCCTGGAAGGGGGCAGGGCACTGAAGTGCTGGGCGCGCTCAGGTAGAGCAGGGACGGGACAGAGGATGAAATGATGAACAGGTGACCTGCCCGGTGCTTCAGCTGCTGGCAAGTGCTCCTGGGAAAGATACAGGCAGGGGGATGCTGGGGTAGAGGGGAGGGTGCAGGGAGTAGAGGGAGAGGGGTGCCGGGGGAGAGGAGGGTGCCAGGGGAGGGGAGGGTGCCGGGGGTAGGGGAGAGGGTGCGGGGGGTAGTGGGGAGGGGTGCCCGGGGGTCAGGGGGAGGTGCCGGGGGGTGGGGAGAGGGGTGCCGGGGGGTGGGGGAGGGGGTGCGGGGGTAGGGGGAGGGTGCCGGGGTGGGGAGGGTGCCGGGGGTAGAGGAGAGAGGGGTGCGGGGTAGGGGGAGGGGTGCCGGGGGTAGGGGAGGGTGCCGGGGTGGGGAGGGTGCCGGGGGTAGGGGAGGTGCCGGGGTGGGGGAGGGGTGCCGGGGTAGGGGAGGGTGCCGGGGGGTAGAGGGAGGGGTGCCGGGGGGTAGGGGTGCCGGGGGTAGGGGAGGTGCCGGGGTAGGGGAAGGTGCCGGGGTAGGGGAGAGGGGTGCGGGGTAGGGGGAGGGGGTGCCGGGGTAGAGGGGAGGGTGCCGGGGGTAGAGGGAGGGTGCCGGGGTAGGGGAGGGTGCCGGGGTAGAGGGGGAAGGTGCCGGGGGGTAGGGAGAGGGGTGCCGGGGTAGAGGGAGAGGGTGCCGGGGGTAGAGGGGGTAGAGGGGGAGGGGGTGCCGGGGGAGAGGGGGGAGGTGCCGGGGGTAGAGGGGGAGGGGTGCCGGGGGTAGAGGGGAGAGGGGTGCCGGGGGAGAGGGAGAGAGGGTGCCGGGGTAGAGGGGGTAGGGGAGGGTGCCGGGGGAGAGGGGGAGGGGTGCTGGGGTAGAGGGGGAGGGTGCGGGGGTAGGGGAGGGGTGCCGGGGGAGGGGGGAGGGTGCCGGGGTGGGGGGGAGGGTGCCGGGGTAGAGGAGGGGTGCCGGGGGAGAGGGAGGGGTGCGGTAGAGGGGGTAGAGGGGGGGGGTGCGGGGGAGGGGAGGGTGCTGGAGGGTAGAGGAGGGTGCTGGGGGAGGGGGAGGGCGGTCGGTCTCTGGCTTTATCTTGTGCGAGCAGGTTCTGAAGGGAACTGTGTGTGTCCGACAGGTTCTACCTGCCTGGACGGTGACGCGGGCACATTTCTGCACCTTGTCTCTCAGTGGCCATTTTCTGCAGGTGGCCTGGGCCTCGTCCCCTTGCTCTGCTGTCCCAGGTAGAAGTCAGCCTGGCCAGGGCAGGGTCTGTACCAGGCACACCAGGGCTGCGTGCCCTCCCCTTCCCGGGTCCCTGGGGACTCACCCTGCTGGCCAGAGAAACTTCCCACTACCACCCCTGTGTCCTGCCAGATGCTGAGGGGGAAGGAGCAGTCCCGCTTGGAGGGCCCGTCCCGCTCACAGAGCTGTTGTGCGCGTGTGCGAGGCTGGCCGGTCATAGCACCGAGCAGGATGGCCCTGAGCCCCCCCCCCACTGCCCTGGGACCCGGGGCCTCGGGCAGTACAGACCAGGACGCCATGAGCCTCCCCCCGCCCTGGGACCCGGGGCCTCGGGCAGCAGAGGGTCAGCACCTGGGGCCACACTCTGCTGCTACAGGAACAAGCGTCAGCTGCCTGCAGAGGTCATGTGTGGCTCCTGCGGGGCAGGATGGGGGATGGGGACGGGAGGCCAGATGCCACTTGCCCCTGCTCACATCCCTCCTGCCTGCGGGCCCCAGGCCTCCGTTCTCCCTGGGACAGGGCTGGGGTGGAAGCCATACGGGCCACAGAGGGTGAGTGGACCGCGCTGTTCCTGCACCGTCGCCAGGTGCGTGTCATTGTGGAGCAACTCGCGTCTGTGCCGCGGCCCCAGGAGGCCCCCCTGCCCCGAGGGAGCAGATTCTGGTCCCTGCCCTGCTGGCAGACAGGCGCTTTCGCATTGGTGTTGGCCACCCAAGGAGGCCCTCGCTCAGGGAGGGGCAAGCAGGAGATGCCAGGCTGAGGGCAAGTTCAAGGTCCGGACTGAGTGATAGAAGGAAAGGAGGGTGAGGGGCCTAGCCGTCTCTTGGGGCTGAAAGGGACGCAGGCTTCAGGCCAGGCTTGTCCCAGCGGCCCAAACACATCAAGCGACGGGCACTTCTCTGGGCAGATCACTCTGGGGGCGATGGGGGACTGGGTTCTGGGAGGCGTCCGCTGCGTCAGGGAGCTCCAGCTGCGGGCCCGGAACCCTGGAGTACGCTCGCCCCTGCCGTGGGGGTCATACAGGCGTGTCACATGCCTTGTGCTTCCGCCTGAGCAAGGGCTGGATTTCGTGTCAGGAGATCGTACGTTTGTGAGAAACTGGGGTGTCTCTGTGACGTTTGCCAACCACCTTTAAAGTCTCCCTCCCCCGTTATTTTGTTTCAAAGTGGAAACAGGCCCCCGAAAGAGGCTTCAACTCCACTGCAGGGGGAGCCCTGAGGGTAGGTGCCAAGCGCACCGGAGCAGCTGACAGAATGCCCCTGACTGGGCAGGCGTGGGGTCAGGCACGTGGGTGGGCCGTGGGTTGGGGCCTGCCCCGGTCAGTTTGCAGGGACTGCCAGGAGAAGCCGCTCCATGTGTCCCCTGCACCCTGTCCCCGAAAAGTCCAGCCTCCGCAGAGTCCCTCCCCCTCCCCCTCTCTGTAGGGAATGTGTTCCAGCTGCTGTGTCGCTGCCTTGTGGACTCCAGGGCGCCCGCTCAGGCCACGTGGGGACATTCACCTGGGGGAATGTGAGCCTCGGGCAGTGTGGTCACCGGTGGACTCCAGGGGGGCTCATGGGGGTGACCGCAGCTCCCGTGCCTGTGCCCTGCCCGCCCCGCCCCCCAGCACGCGGACGCCTCGGAGGGGGCCAGGTGGGCATGGAGTGTGGCAGCACCCTGCCCTCCCCGTAGCGGGGGGTCTCCGTGGCTTCCCGCCTCTGCCAGCGCCCCCACTTCCTCTCCCTGGTCCTGTGTCCAGCCTCCAGTCGGGTCCCCAGGAGGGTCTGCCTTCTGGCCAGGACCCTGCTCAGGAGCCGCTTAGCCACTCGCAACTGCCCCTGCGGCAGTTTGGTGCTGAGCCCTGGGACTCCTGTCCCGCCAGGTGAGCGGGCCACGGCCCTGCCCCCAGAGGCCGGACACAGACTCTCTGGACAGGCCCGCAAGGGCGCCCCCTGGCGGGGCCACACGTGCCGGGAGCCGCGGCTGGAGGGAGGGCGACCGGCCAGGCCCCCGTGGAATGCGCGGGCTGCCGGGGCACAGGAGGGTAGGAATTAATGTTAACACTGTTCTGGTTAAGACTTTCTGTGTTGATAAATAATTCATGAGGCAGTTAGCGCTTTGAGTCTGACAACACGAGAATATATTAATACAGTCGACGCGGCGAAAGGTCAGCGGTGTGCGGCAGGGCTGCGGCCCATCTTTTATTCATCCTCCGACACGGGCTCGTTAACGACTGCAGCCCGGCGGGGGCCGGCGGGAGAGCCGCTAACGAGGGAGAGGAAGAGGGGTTTGGTGCGTCCACGGGCGTGGAGGAGGACATGGACCTGAGGGCCCCGCAAGGCCCCGGAGCCGGGCGCAGAGGGTCCCCGCCGTCCCACTGAGGCTCGGGAGAGGCGAGCAGGGACTCCCTCCCAGCTCGTGATCGTGAGGTGGGGGCTGCTCGCCATCTCCAGGTATTTACTGAGCACTTAGTGCGGGAGGGGGCGGCTCCAGGCCCTGCGGTCGGAGGATTGGAGGGGACCCCCGAACCCCGCTCTCATGGGGGCCATGGGAGGACGGGCCGTGGGAGACTGGAGTGAGTGTGTGGCCTGGCGGCGCAAGTGCAGAGTGGGTGCAGAGGGACGGGGAGCGGCCGGGGCCCAGAGGTGCCAGTGAGTGCCCGGGGGGGAGGCTGTTCCACAGGACGCAGCACACACAGGCCCAGGAGCGCGACCCGTGTGCCCCAGCATGACGAGGAGCGTGCCGTGCGTGTGTCAGCGTGAGCGTGCAGGTGTGCGCACACATGTGTTAGTACACTCAATGTGGCCTGCAGGTAGGGGAGGAGGGTTAGCAGGGGCCTCGGTGCCTGTGAGGAGAAGGAGCCGCCGGCGGGCGCAGCGGGGCACAGGGCGGGCAGGTCTGGCTGTGTTGGGGCTCAGATTCCGGAGAAGGCAGGGCCACCCCGGCTACGACAGATGCCATCCAAGCGCGGCCGGCAACCAGGGCACCAGGCGTCACTCGTGTCCCCCACGGCCGCTGCTGCCCTGGGGCATTCCCCCAGCACCCTCTGCCCTGGGGGCGAACTCCCACAAGCTGTCCCGCAAAGCCACCCCCAGCTCTCCTCCAGATCTTTGGGAGCAGCGACGAGGGAGCATTAAAAGTGATTTGCGTTTTTCACGGTGCTGTAGGATGGTCCGCGCTGGGAAACCCAGCATCCCCCGGAGTGCCAGCCCCTTGAGACCCTGCGTCAGGAGTTCACACATCAGTGGTCAGAACCCAGGGCCTTCTCCGTTCAGTCATCCATCCATCCAGGCATCCGTTCCATGCCGCTCCGTGTGGGTACTGTGTGCTCCACGCTCAGTCCTCCATCCATCCATCCAAGCATCCATTTCGTGCCTGCTCCACGTGGGTACTGTGTGCACCGCGCTCAGTCTTCCATCCATCCATCCACATATCCACTCCGTGCCTGCTCCATGTGGGTACTCTGTGCACCACGCTAAGTTCTCCATCCACCCATCCATCCAGGCATCCATCCAGGCATTCATTCCAGGTCTGCGCTGTCCGGGTTCTGTCCAGGGGCAGTGGGTGGGTCATGGGCCAAGCAGTGGAAGGATCAGAATTCCGTTCCAGGTCCTCTGGAGATGTAGAGGCTCGGAGGACTGGCTTCCCCTCCCACCGGGCGCTGGCGCTGCCCGACACCCTGGGGCCCGGACTTTCCTCAGTGACGTGGGCTCGTGCAGCTGGCTGCTCAGGAGCTGCAGTGTTTCTCGCCTCCACTCAGACTTGGGGTTCAAGGATGGTCCCAGGCTGCCACCAGGCCCCACACTTGTCACCATGGTGACTGCTCTCAGCCAAGTCTCAAGGGAGGAGGCCTGGGAGCAGCGGCTGGACACCAGCCCACCTGTCCCAGCGCCCCAGAAAGCCCACCGCCCGCCGCTGCCTGCGAGGAGGCCTCCAGACAGGGGGCCGCCCCGAGCTCCCCACTGCACCCGAGATGCAGACTCACGGGTGGGAACAGGCCGGGCTCCCACCACGCCCGGCCATGAGGGGCCACGGGGCTGAGCAGGCCAGTGGTGAGGGGAAGCAGCCCCCCACCCTCGACGCCCCCCACCGGCCCAGGGAGCATGACTCCGCCTCCCCCCTCCCAAATGCGCCTGCACAGCCCCAGCCCTGTGTCTTGGCTAAGTGGGTCTCGCTCGCCATCAGCCCATGGAGGCCGTCCGCACTCGGCTATTAGGCTGCAGTAACTTAATTGCTTGTTAATTGGGTAATTAGTGCTTTGTTTTGCTTTAAAGGCTAAATACTCATAAAAGTGAATTAGCTGAGTAAACAAGAATGGGATTTTCAGGGTCCCATCAGCTTTCCTGCATAGTTAATCAAGCTCACTGTGACTTTCTGGGCCAGAGTGGCCCCCAGCCCTTTGCAGGGCGATACTGGCTGGTACCCAGCCCTGTCCCAGCTGCCATGAGGGCGTCCCTAGCATGGGGTCCTGACCAGAGGGGCCAGATGGAGACCACGGCTTCCAGAGCCCCCTCACCCACTCACCTAGGTGGGCTCCCAACTACTCTGCCTCAGTTTCCCCATTTCTACGCAGGTGGGTCTGTGGTGGGGCCTGAGTTGTACAGAAGTGACCCCGGTGAGCAGATGCCATCAGCCTCACCCCCACAGCTGCCCCAGCCTCCGCTGCCGGGATGCAGGGACCCCGCCCCCCGTCCTGCTGCCCTGGTGTCCCAGGGGCACCGCCGCCACAGCTGAACCCTAGGTCCTGGTCCTTGGCTCCTGCCTCTGGGCCACGCGGCTGCAAGCAAGTCCCTTTAGTGTCTGAGCCTCCACTACCTTGTCTGCTAAATGGGCTAATACCATGGCGCGAGTACTGGTTGACACAGCTCTGACACAGCGCGGTTTTGGGAGGTGGTGCTGTTCAGCACTTACAACGGTCACCCAGCCGGTCCCGTGGCCCCCCCAGGTGAGACCACGGCCCCCTCCCTGCTCCTGGCACCTGCCCATGGGGCCCTGAGTCACGGCCCCGCATCTGCGGTGCTCACTCAAATGGCGGGGCTGCCCTGAGACGGCTGAGGATGGCCCTTTGAGCCTGGCTCCAGACAGTGAGTGAGTGAGGCTGCTCCGAGCCCCGGCCCCTGCACAGCCCGCCCACAGCGTGGGCATCTCAGCTGACCTGCTTCTGGGGCGTGTGCACCACGGGATCGAAGTGAGCACCCCATGCCCTCCGTGGAGGACGGATGCCCACGCAGGTGGAAGGGGCAGCCATTCTCTCCCCCGGGCTCTTCCGAGGCAGCGCCAACAGGCAGAACGAGACGTGAGGGGCATGGAGGGTGAGAGCCCAAAGCACAGATGGGCCGGCACCACGGGCCGCACGCATGAGACAGATGGCCCTGAGTCAGGCCACCTGGGTGCATACGTGCCGTGTGGTGGGACGCCCATCGGACAGGGTGCCCAGGTGCTTGTGTGACAGGCCTCAGAGCACGCCCTGACACGTGTCGGAACGTGAGCCACGAGAACGCACCCAGAGAAAAGAGCCACGTCAAGGATCTGGACCGCCCGGGAGTCCCCTGGTGTCCCCGAGGCACATGGAAAGTGCACGTATACACCTCAGGGCACATGGGTGCAGCCCAGGTGGGGTCAGCATGAACTGTCCAGCGGCCAGAACTTTCTGCCTCCACGCTCAAGTGGGCTGCATAGAATGTTCCATTGCCTTCCACCCACACATAGACCATGGACCCTGCCGATTTTTCTGGTTTGCAGCTGCTCAGGCCTTTGCAGGCAACAGTGCCTTTCAGGAGTGAGTCTCAGGCTGGTGAGAAGTCAGGTTCTCCTTTGCCCCTGGGCAGCTCTGTAAACCGGGCCTCTGTGGGCAGTGCCCCAGGCCGTGCACCAGGTCCAGAGCACCGCACTGCGCCCCTCCTGCTGCACAGGGTAGAGCGAGGCAGCCGAGGGAGAAGCTGGAGCTGGCTTTCCGTGCCCTTATCCAGGGCAGGGCCGAGGCCGGCCTCTGGGCCCCTCTGTCCCATGGCACGAGGCGGCCCCACGTGAGCAGGAGGGACCCTTCCCCGCTCCCGCCTCTCCCCCCCGCCCCCCCCGCTGCCCGTGGGCGCTCTGGGCCTGGCCCAGTGCTGGAGCATCTGATGGGAGCTGTGGGCTCCGCGTCACCGGCTCCCTGCCCATGAATTTTTCATGCCTTTGTTTGAGAAATGGAAGACAGGCGGCCCTCCTCTGAGCTCCGCTGTGAAGCAGTAATTATGTTCGCACTGAGAGAAGAAAAAGGCACATTTCTGTTGCTGCTGAATGACCGTGTTGATTCATGTCTCCCAATTCTGGAGGGTCACAAGTAGCCCCCCCCCCAAGCAAATGGCTGCCCAGGTTTCTGGAAGAAAGGCCTGGTGATAGAGGCTGAGTTCTCCAGACCTCCTGAGCAGGTGCTCCTAGGGAGCAGGGCACTGTCGGGTGACAGGTGTCTGTGCCCAGACCCTGTGGGGGGCTAGATGCCTCCACGGGCTGTTCAGGTGATACGAGGGAAGAGGCTGAGGCAGATGATGGTGATGGTGGTGGTGATGACGACAGTGATGGTGATGTGACAATGGTGATGGTGTGACGGTGATGATGTGACAATGGTGTTGGTGATGACAGTGAAGGTGATAGTGATGATGATGACGATGATGGTGGTGATGGTGACGTGATGATGGTGACGATAGTGACAGTGATGTAATGGTGATGGTGGTGACGGTGATGGTGATGTGACAATGGTGATGACAGTGATGGTGATGTAATGGTGATGGTGATGTGACAATGGTGATGGTGACGACAGTGAAGGTGATAGTGATGATGATGATGGTGGTGGTGATGGTGGTGATGATAACGATAGTGGTGATGGTGACAAGGACACTGTTGTGCTGTGTGTCCTGCTGAGTACATGCCCAGCACTGTTCTAGCGCGTTGCACGTATTCACCCACAGAAGCTGCACAACAGCCCTGTTTGTGGGCTGCTGTCTGTGTTTACAGACGTGCAGACTGAGGCACAGAGAGGTCAAGGGACTTCCCTGAGACTGCAGGCGCCTGTGGCGGCACGGCACCCCAGTGGATGTCTGCTCTGTGTTGTGGCCTCCCAGCCACAGCCGGCACGTCCCCCTGGGGCCTGGAGTCTGTCGTCTGTTCCGGGGACACCCTGCATGGACCCCCCCCATACCAGGGCCGCCCAGCCCAGCCCTGTGAAGGTCACCGTGTTCGAGCAGCCCCTGCAAGACAGATGTGGCTCTTTTTCCCTCTTTCCCCTGATTAATTGCCTCATTCAGTTCCGGCTCTATTGCAGTTAAACATTAATTCAGTAGGCCCTAATAACACGAATTCTTTTACGACGTGGCCTGTGCTAGCTGACAGGGGTGCTGTCTGGTTAATGAGAGGGCCCGTACTAGCTGGAACGCACCTCACCCCTCCTCGATCGTTAGGCTCTCATCACGACACCAGCCGCCTCAGGGAGAGGTATGAGACAGCCCGCCCTGGGGGCTCTGGGTGCCCCAACGCAGTGTGGCCGCACGCGAGGCCCCGCCCCCCTGGAAGCTTGATGGGAGCGCGGTTTCCAGCCCAGGGCTCGGGGCCGCTCATGGAGCAGGAAGAGGCCCGGCTGGAGCTGCTCTGTGCCAGCTGCGTTCGGCCCCCTTCCAGGACCCCGGCCCCCGCCCCTTCTCTGCCAGCACAGAGACCCTGGCCTTCTGTCTTTCCCGGCCAGGGCTCCCACAGCGGAGTTCAGCCCGGCTCACTGGGACGGAACGATGACACCCTCCCGTGTTCTGGGATGTTCCAGCGCTTCCTCCCCCTCCCATCCGCCTCCTGCGTTTCAGCCGCTCTGCCCTTCCCCCGCCCCCAGACCCAGCCGCAGGGGACTGACCTGGCCTCTCGCGGCTATGCAGCCAGCGCACTGAGGGCCCACGCAGCCCTCCCATGAAGGGACCCGCCCGCCACCCCAGGGGTCTCTGTCCGGGCCCTGAAGCGGGGCCACGGGGCTGGAGGGTGGGAAGCTCTTCAGCCTCAGAAGATGCCCCCAACGTGCCCGTCCCCCGGGGTCACTTTCCGCGGCAGCGAGCGGCTGGCAGAGCACGGGGCACGTCTGCACAACTTTGTCATGGAGCGCGCCCCGGCCCCTCCCGCGGAGCGAGCGGAGGGCGCCAGCGAGCGCGCGCTCCGCGACCGGGGCGCCTCCTGTGTGGCCCCAGGGGCCTCATCTTCCACAGGGTCGTTCATTTGACCGGACGCGTCTTAATTGCAGTTGCTGGGAAGGGATTATTTTTTTTTTTTATGTTCTTTTAGGGGGAAATTGCTGTGGTTTCTAGAAGAGCAGTCTTTCTTTTTAAAGCTCTGCGTACTGACAATGGGAAACAAAGATTTGTTTGCGTGATTGCCAACGTGCCTTAACCAGCCAAGCTGACGCATCGAGTGGTTTATACCCAGGCCGCGGCGGGTGGTGCTGTGGCCACAGCCTGCCCCCCTTGCCTGCCCCAGCGGCCCGGGCCCCTCAGCCCCTCGCCCTCCCTGCCAGGGCTGCTGGGACTGGGCCTCCGTGTCCTTGCCCAGAGGCGCCCTTGAGCCTGTCCCCACCGTCCCCATCCGTGGGCCTCGTGAAGTGTGCGGGGTGTGGGCCGTGCCCACCGCCCAGGAGCACAGGCTCTTCCTGCCTGGAAACCAGCCTGTGGGAGGAGGCCCGAGGGGGTCGCAGGGGAGCGGTCTGTCCCAGGACGGGGGTGAAGCTGTGCCGGGTGTTGCTGGGGCTTCATGGCTCACTCTGGGCCCCAGTTTCTGCCCTGTAGTGGGTGCGTCTGCCTCGCCCGCCCCACGGAGCCCTTCACTGAGGCCCCCTCTCTCTGCAAGCCCCTGCCGGCCCTGCGTAGGGGTGATGCGGGACGCTGACTCTCCTCTCTCTCTCCCTGCAGTGTGACAGCGAGAGCGAAGGGGACGACAAGGTAAGCCCCCCCGACCTCCTCCTGAGACCTCCACCCACAGGGGTGCAGGAGACGAAGGGCCTCCCCACAAGTCCAGGCCCCGGCTCTGCCAGGGCTCCCTGGGATGGGGGGTGGCGAGGGCAGAGTGGGTCTGGGGACAGCTTTCCAGGCTGGGGGCCGTAAACGTCATCAGAAAATAGAGACTTCCGCTAATAGCGGCGGCACGCTCGCCCCTCATAATTACCCTCCTTTCAGGAACAATGAAATTCCCATTAACTCGGGATTTGTGCAGCTGGAGTATTTAGTTGGAAAAACCACGGCGCAGCCTCCTTGGGGCCCTTGGTCCTGGGCACCCACCGCCCTGGGGTGTTCTGCGGGGAGCTCTTACCTCGGCAGCTGGGCTCTGTGCAGGCGGAGATGCCCACCGGGCCAGGCGCCCGCACTCCCTGTGGGCTTGTCCCCAAGCCCCGGGGAGAGGCGGTGGGGATTGAGCCCCCCTGATGGCTATCCTGGGACCCTGAGGCACGGGGGGGAATGAGGGTCACACGCCTGGACCCCAGGCGGGCTGGGTGCACAGTCCTCCTGAACAAGTGGACAGCCCTCCTGGAAAGAGTCATAGTTGGTGATGAGGTGGCAGGTGATGGCCGTGCGCACGGCATGGAGGCCGGCAAGACGCTGGGAGGTCCTGAGCGGGTACGGGGGACGAACGTCTAGGCCACGGGGACAGTGTGATCAAGCATGGTTTTCGGGAGGTGGGCCGAAGGGGCCCCTGAACACTGGCTCTGAGGCAAGTTTTATGAACCGGACTGAAGTCCCACGGGACGTCTGTGTGCTGTGTGACCTTGGCTCCCCTCACCTGCTGTGTCCTGGCCTGTCCCGGGGTGGACAGCCGGATGTCCCCTCTCGGGACACAAATACATGAGCAGGTGTGGCCATGACTGGAAAGCCGCCTGGCAGGACTGGCCTGCAGGGGACACCTGGGGTGGACACAGGTGACCAGCCTTGGAGCCTGGGAGGGGACAGCAAGGGCCAGAGGTCGCCATGGGGGGGCGGGGGGGAGTGGTGTGGCCGGGTGAGGGCCGAGCCCCAGGGCGTGCCATCCGCCGCTGCCGCTGGTTGGTATCCCTCCCCCCAGCCGAAAACCGCTGTGCCCTCCCCCCGCAGCAGAGGGCTGACCGGGGCCTCCAGAGCCCAGCTCGGCCCTTGATCCTGCCCGGTCCTGCCTATCCCTCTACTTGTGAGTCCAGCCCTGCTACGAGAGTGGGGACTCTGGGCAGCGGAGACCAGGGGCACAGCTCTGACTGCACCCCAGGAACGAGAGGTCACTGCTGACGTGGCCATGGACACCCTGGAGGGGCAGCAGACCACGACCGAGGGCTAGAGGGAGGCTGGAGCTTTGCCCTCCCCCGCACTCCCATCCAGCAGGGAGGCCACAGGCCAGTCCCGGCTGAGGGCGGGGGGAGCGGGCGTGGGCGGGACAGCGTGGGCAGAGGAGCACCCTCCGGACGGGCGCAGGGCAGGGTCTGGAACCCGTGAGCCGCTGCCCCAGACGGTGTCGGGAGGGCCAGTCTGGGCTCCGGAGCCCCCCGCCCAGAGGTACGGGCAGGGGTCTGTGTTGGGGCCGATGTCTCTGCCGTGCGAGCTGGGGTCACTTGGCCCAGACCCCCTTTGGGCTGTGACTGGGGCTCATAGCTGCGGGTCCTGGGAAGGAAGGGGGATGGTGGCCACGGGCAGGCCCAGCCTCCCCCACAGCCGTGTGCTGGGCCCCAGCCATGGCCGCGGCCTGCAGGGGTGATGTGACGGCACGTCCTGCCCCAGCGTGCGACAGCCTCTAGCTCCATCGCAGGGCAAGTGGGAGGCCACGCCACCCGTCGTCTCCAGTGTCCCAGCCGTGTCAGGGTCCCGGAGACACCTGTCTTGGGCCACAGCAGACTGACTCGGTGAACGCAGAGTGAGCGAGCCACCGTCTACGGTTTGTGGGCGGACGGTTCCCTTGAAGGGGGACAGAGCTGGACCACGCTTCAGAAGCCCTTTGGCTGGAGAGCCAGGGAAGGGGCACAGGTCTCCTCCCTGGTCACCCAGGTCTGCCACTCGCACGAGTGGCTGGGTCTTCTGTGACACTAGGCTGTGTCCCTGCCCAGCTTGGGCGGGAGGCCAGAACCCGGGCTGAGACCGCATGCCACTGAGCCGGGGTCCCCAGGGGCTGGGCGGCAAGGGCTCAGACGGGGCCCTGCGCCGTGGGATCGCTTCCCAGAGAGGCCGCTGGGCCGAGGGCTTCCCGAGGGTGGTTCGCCGTCCACCACGGATGCATCTCCGCGTTTCTGCCCCTGGGGTGGCCGTGCCTGGTCAGCACCGGCTGGGCCACTGTGTCTGCAAGAGGTTCAGACCCTGTGGCCAGCCAGCCCCACCTCCCCCTGCCCTCACTGTCTCACATCAGGCCAAAGCACGGGCCCTTTGGTCACCTGCTCCCGAATCTGCCTTCCCACCGCCCACACCGCCCCTCCCAGCCCCCGTCCTGGCGCTCAGACCGCAGCTGCCAGCGCGACCACAGGGCTCATGTCATGAGGGGCTGCGGTTAGCTGCTGTATCGGAAGTGGGAATTAACGGTGGCTTGATGGGGAACTGTCTCATCTGAAAGCACAGGCCCGGGCCCTCGGGCTGGCGTGGGCCCCTCGGGCTGGCGTGGGCCCCTCCGGCTGGCATGGACCGTCCACGCTCAGCAACCTGCTGTCTGCCTGCCTGGCCGGCCTCCGCGCACGGCTTTTCCCCTCACAGCGACCCCTTGCCCGTGACAGCAGCGGTGGCCGTGTCTTCCGCATCTCACCTCCTCACAGCACTGATCGCCGGTGAGGCGGGGGTGGGGGATGTTGGTGCAGAATGTCCGGTGGGGCTGGAGCCGGGGTGGGGGGGGGCAGAGGGGGAGGGAGAGAGCGTGAGTTCAGAGGGGCCGTGTTGTGTAAGTCATAGGGGGAACCACTGTCCCAAGAGGCCCCTGTCCCTCCAAGCTGCACAGGGACACTGTGGCGCAGACCCCTCCATTCCCCCCCGGCAAGGACACCCCCTTACTCCAGCCCGTTTGCTCCTCCTGGCCCTGCTGGGGTCTGAGGTCAGATGCCCCGGTGCCTTCTGTCGGCCTGCCGCCCCTCACAGGCCCCCTGCGCTCCTGCAAGCCCATCGCCCCTTCACCCCCTAGCCTGGGGCTCTCTGCCCCCTGGCTCTAGGTGCAGACACACTGGAATGTTCCATGTCCAAGGCATGGACACACAGAGACCAGCAAAGCCTCTGTCTGCCAAGGGATGCAGCGCCAAAGCACCCCTATAGGAAGACCTCTCTCTGTGGCCTCCCCCTGCGGTGACTGCCCGCCCCTCCTGATGACCAGGCTCTGCCCCTGAGCCCCCCACGCCTAGCTCTGCAGGTGCCCCACCCTGGCCCTTCCCCGGGCTCTGGCGGCTGGAGGGGAAGGAGCCTGAGCTGCCAGATGGCCCCTCCACAAGGCTGCGCTTGGTGTCTAAGTGCTTTTTTATTGGAAAAGTATGGGGTGAAAAATTGTCTGGGGCTCACTAGGCAGCCTCCTGGGCCCGGACTGGCTGCCAAGTGGCCCAGCCAGGTGGCTGGTTGGCTAGCGCCCCGCACGCCACCCATGGCCTCGCGCTCCCTCATGTGAGGGCTGTCTGTCTGGCCTGTCTGTAGGTCCTGTGAGGATGCACCTGCCGCACCGGGCCAGCCAGGAGGGGCAGGGGCCCTCTGTGGGCACCAGCACGTGAACAGCCGGCTGGCCCCCTCCAGGCTTCACCTCCTCTCTGCTAAGCGGGGGTCACAGGGTGCCTGCGGTCAGGGGTGGAGACGAGGGTCCCAGGCGCAGCTGTGAGCATCTGGCCCCTGGGAAGCACGCGGGGGGCTCAGGCACCTGTGTCCCTGGCTCAGCCTCGCTCCTCCTGCGCCCTCTGTCTGCAGTGAGCACACTCTGGACCAGGCTCCTCTGTGCCCGACTGGGGTCCTCTCGGAACCTCTGCTTTGTCTCTGAAGTGAGGCTCCCAGAGCCCGCCTCCTGGGCCCCTTGTGTCCTGGGGTCACCCCCCTCTGGTGGGCTTGGGGGCACTCGTACTTGCCCCCCGGGCCAGCTGCCTTCCGAGTTAGCGCCCTGCGGCCCCTCCCTGAAGTACCCCCCGGCCCTCAGGGCTCCCTGCTTCCCCACGCTGCCCTCCTGCCCCTCACCTGCGTCCTGCCCCCCGGGCCAGCTGCTGTGGGGGTGACAGTGCGGGAGTCACGCGGGGCCTGGCAGTGCCTCCTGGGCGTGGCAGGGCAATGGAGCCAGCCCCACCTCCCGAGCTGTGCCCTTTGGCCGAGGGGTCCCGCGCCCAGATTGTGTCTTCCCGTGGGTCTCTCCAGGGCGGGGGCTTTGGCCGTTTGCTTACGAGGGTCCGGCAGGCATTGGCTGTGGCATGCAGGTCCCCACGGGGACCATCAGCTCACCTGGCCCCAGATGACCCTCAGTTATCTGTTCTGAGCAGGGCATCCGAGGGACAGAAAGGCTCAGTGGCATGTGCCAGGTCCCCCAGGGTGAGGACCCGCCAGGCCGGGGGCCCCGGGCTGGGCAGGCGTGGGGGTCGGGTCAGCACCTGCTGCAACTCGTCACAAACTCCGTGCTTCCAACAGCTCAAGTCCTGTAGTTCTGGACTCACGAGGCCAAAGTCACAGTGTCAGCCTCGCCAGCTGCCGTGGAGGCTCCAGTGAACACCCGGCCGCCCGGCCTGCTCCTCTGCCTCTGCTGTCGCATCTTCGTGGATCTGACCCCCCTCCTCCCTCTTGTAAAGACCCTCATGACCAGGATGGGGTCACCGGGGTCCCCCAGGCTTGTGTCTTCCCTAACCCTGTGCGTAAAGCTCCTGGGCCTTGCAGGTGACTGACCTGTTCACAGGCTCCGGGGATCAGGACACGGGTGTGGTAGAGGCCACTCTCCTGCTGCGGCTGGGGTGGTGCCCGGGTCTCAGGCCATAGCGCAGGGTGGACAGTGCTCTCTACGACCGGGGCCCAGCAGACGCAGGGGGGAGGCGAGGGTGACCCGGATGCTTTGGGCTGCAAGTGACAAAACTCACCTCACAGGAGCCTGAGTGACACGGGGCCTGGGGGAAACAGGCTGGGGGAGGGGACGGGGGTCCCCTGTGCTGGGACCCTGCAGCCAGAGGCGGCCTCGGGCCCTCGGGTCTGGGCCATCCTGGCCTCGGCGCTGGGGAGCGCACTGCCACGGCCTGCCCGGCCCACCTGGAGCTGGCAGGACAGGACGTGGGGGGTGAGCACCCGCCCCGGGAACCCACGGTGTTCAGTGGGGGGCAGAGGTGCTAGGGTCACACAGCCCGCGGGCAGAGCAGGTCTGGAACCTGTCCCTTTCCAGCACAGCCGAGTGACAGGCCCAGAAGGGGTGGGAGGGTGTGTCCCTCTGTCCCTTCCTGTCCCTTCCAGAACTAGCCGAGCAGGACAGGGGTGTGGGCCTGGGGCAGCCCCCATGTCCACCCCCTGGGGTGGGGGCTTAGGGAGAGGCCGTCTGTGTGCTGGGCCACTGCCCCCATGGGCCTACTCCGCTCTGTGCCCGGAGGGGTCACGGCCCCTCCACATCCCACCTGCCCCGCTGACCTCACAGGCCTGGTGAAGGCTTTGGGGTGGGTGGTCCTCACCTCCAGGGCGGGGGCGGTGGGGGGGCATGGGGAGAACCCCAGGGCGTCTCAGCGCCAGGTGGAGGCTGAGCACATAAGCAGCGGGGCGCCCTCAGATGCAGTGAGAGCTTGAAGACCCCAGGGTGGAGGCAGGGGTAGCGGGGGTCGAGACCCCTACCCCGACCCCCGAGAGCTGCGCCCGCTGGAGCCTCAGGTGGTCAGCGCTCCCACACCCACCCTGGCCGCACCACGGGCCTCTGCCCCTTGGGGGTCCCCCCAGCCCCACTCCCCTGGGGGCCTGTAGCCCCCTAACCCCAGGCCTTCCTGCTGCCACTTCCATGTGGCGACAAGGGCAGCGGCCACTGTAGGAGCCGGGGGGGGCGGGGACCGCAAACAGCCGCCCTCCTGTGCCAGACACACGTGTGTTCACACTGTGCTCTGTGTGCACACACACGCACACGCACTCACAGCACCCTCCTGTGTACACACACGCACTCACCGCATTTTCTAGGAAGACAGGCTTCTCCTGGGGCCTGGGGCTGTGCCGGGCAGGCCGGACAGAGGAGCAGGGGACTTGCTGCGACCCTAGCTGCGGCCGGATGGCCAGGCCCTGGGGCTTGTTCCGGACTGGACGATGGGGCCAGGCCGGGGCTGCTCCCCCTCAGACGGCGCATTTCCTGGCTCCTGCCAGTTCTGGGACTGGCCCCGCAGCGCCCCGTGGCCCCCGCCAGCTCCCCGCACCCCCACGGGCTCTGCCAGTGGTAGGGTCTCCAGCCACCTGGGTCTCTCCTCTGTAGGAGGTGCAAGAGCAGAAGACACCTCTCGGGGGCCCAAGGGTTCATGCTCAGACTGCGAGGAGTCCTGGACTTGGTGGATGTCTGCCCCCAGGAGGGTGGGGCCTGCCCAGGGCCCCGAAGAAATGACGGAGCCGGGACTCCACACGGGCTCGTGTGCACCGTCATCCCTTCTCCCTGCTGCTCGCCTCAGCAGCGAGCCCCTGGTGGGCCAGAGTGACCACAGGGCAGGGCCCCATGCCACCTGTCACCTCTGGTGGGACAGCCCCACCACCATCCATACCGCCTGGCTTGTCACAGCAGCCCTCAGCTGGGCTTCCTGCTCCCCCTCCACCCCACTCTCTCTCTCCCCTGCTTAAACCTGGAACCACTTCCTGTTGCTCCGTCAAGGCCCTGCCAGGTTGTTCCTGGCTCAGGACCTTTGCACTGGCTGTTAGCTGCCAAGAAGAGGTCTCCCCTAGGGTTCTCCTCAGCTTGGTCCTCCACATCTTGCTCAGCGGCCCCTGATTGGAGGGGCTTCCCTGGCAGCCACTCAGAGCAGAACACCATCTGTTGTCCCGTCCCGCCCACCCCATGTGCATCATCTTGCCTGTTTCCAAGTTTTGCCTGTTGCTCGCACTAGGCTGTAAGCAGGACCCACGCCTGCTGATGGGCATTTGCATGCAGACATGCGGGGAGCAGCTGTCTCTGCCCCAAGGGCCGGTCTTTCTGCATTCCATCCCCTCCGCTTAAGGGTTTCCCGCAGCTGCAGGCAGGGACCACCTACTGCAGCCTTGGGGGCTGAACACCCCGCAGACTGGTTATCTCACAGTTCTGGGAACCGGAACTCTGACACATGTCACTGGGTTCAGTCAAGGTGTGGCTGAGCTCGTCCCTCAGGCTCCAGGGGAGGATCCGTTCCCTGCCTCTTCTGGCTGTGAGCACCCCCGTTCCCAGCTCCTGGCCCTGCGTCTGTCTTCACAGCCAGCAGAGTGGTATCTTCCCATCTCCCTCCACCTGTAAGGACCCTGTGATTATACCCCCCCCCATCATCTGCCCATCTCAAGGTCAGCTGGTCAGCAATCCTAATTCCACTCTGCCACGTGGGGTACCTACTCGCAGATTCCTGGGGTTAGGGCATCACATCTCTCAGGGCTGTGTAGCTGCTGAACATGGAGAGGCAAACTGGGACACTCCCCAGCCAGAGGCTGTGGAGCCAGGGCCGTGTGCAGGGCTCAGAACCTCGCGGGCACCGCATGGCAGGCGCAGAGGCCCGCAGGCCCGCGGACACCCACCTGCAAGGCAGAGCCCAGCCCCCGACTCTCCCCCCAGGTCTGGCCTCTGCTGCCTTCCCAGAGGAAGAGCATGTCTTGGCTAAACCCATGCCAAGCAGACTGCTGTGGTCCAAACCCAGCTCTGCCACAACACAGCTGCGTGACCTCTGATGGATCACCTCGCATCTCTATCCGTCTTCTCATCAGTAATATGGGGATGACAGTGTGTCCTCAAAGATAGAGGCATGAAGGCCCGGCAGGTTCAGAGTCGCAAGGCATTTAACATGATGTCTGACACGCAGCAGTGTCTGCTGTTTGAATGGTAGGAAACGGCGGTTACTTTGCGGGGAGAAGGTAATGCATGTATTTGGTAAGTTATTCAAACAGAACAAAAGGGCTCAAGGTCCCCAACCCGAGTGTCACTGTTAGCCATTTCCTCTGTACTCTTGGAACCTCCCTGTGCCCGGTGCAAATGGGAACGCTCTGGGTAGTAAGCCGGTTTCTGAAAAGCAAGCTCTGACCCAGTGCATGGGATCCCGGAGCTGGTGACCGCGGGTCTCTGGGTGGCTACGCAGCACTCTCCACTGACGCGGAATCTCGCGGCCGGGGTCCCTGGCCGCCCCACCAGAGCTGATCTGGTGCCCCGAGCGCGTGGTTCTGCGGGGATTCCCTCACAGCGCATTCCCTGCGCTCCGGGGTGAGGGGGCGCCGGGGTCCGGGTCCACGCATCCTGGGCGCTCGCCACGAGCTGCGGTTCTGCCTTGACTACAGGCGGGCCTCCTCCCGCCCAGCGCGCGGCAGACCCTCCGGCGCGGTGCATCCCCGTTTCGCAGGGTGGCGAAACCGAGCCCCGGGGACGGCGGTGCGAGTTGCGTCCCCTCTCCTCCCTGCGCAGTGACTCGGTTTCCCCCTTTGTAAACTGGCCTTAGAAGCCGTGCATAGCTTGCCGCGGGTAGGAGCGGTCGGGCGCATAAAGCGCGCAACGGAGCGGGCGCCGCGCGCGCCGACCTCGAGGCGGAGGGGGCGGCGGGGCTCCGGCCGGGCTGCGCCCGGCGCGGGCAGATCCGCGCCTCGGGGCTGGATTAGTCGGGCCTGCCCGCGCCCCGCCCCCGCGCCCGCCCAGCGCCGCCGCCCGCGCCGCCCGCGCCGCAGTGCGCCCGCCGCTGCCGCCGCCGCCCTCTCCGCCGCCCCTGCCCGACGGCGCCGGGGGCCCAGCGCGCCCCGAGGGCCGCCCGAGTGCGCCGAGGCGGCGCGGCCGACATGCGCGTCCCCGGCGCGGGCTCCGGGAGCGGGGCTGCCTCGACGGGCAGAGGCGGCGGGGGCCCCCGCTCCGCCGCCCGCGTCCATGCCGCCCGGCTCCGGCCTGAGGACTAGCGGCAGCCGCCAGCAGAGCGCGCCGGACCCGGGGCGCCCGCGCGGTGAGTGCGCGCCGGTGGCTCCGGGGAGGGACTCGGGACTGGGGGGGGGGCCAGGATAGGAGACCGGCCGCCCCTCTAGAGGAGCGGGGACCCAGGAGAGTCCCCCGGCGCTCTGTCCCCCTCGTCTCTCCGGCGGCGCCCCGCGGCCCACGTGGCGGCAGGGGGTGCACCCCCGCAGAGGGCGCTGGGCCCTGGCCCGGGCTGGGGGCGGGGGGAAGGACTGGCGGGGCCCGCGGCGGAGGCGGGGCCGGGCGTCGTGAGGGACCCGCGCTTTTGTCGGCGCCCCGGTTCCCGACGCCCTCCGCGCTCACCTGCCCGGAGTTGAGTTCTTTGTCTGGGGCGGGGCGCGGCCGGCGGAGCCTGTGCCGCGTGTCTGGGCCGAGGCTGCCCCGCGGGTCCTCGCAGACAAAGCGCGCCGTGACCTCCGCCAGCGGCCGGATTGTGCAGCGCGGGGGAGTTAGTGCGGGTTTTGACACTCTCCGTAAAGGGCATGCCCTCTCCGCCGACATCCTGAACCTGCAACCCGGCGACCTCCCACCTGTATTTCGGCCCTGAGTGACCCCTTCCTTCTACCCCCACACTGGCTCAGTGCCAGGCTTAGAGATGTGGCTGCCTGGGTCATGCCCTGATAGATCATTCTTGGGAAGTTATTTGCTCGAGTCTGGTGGCTGCCCTGGGGCTACCCACCCGCCTTGGGTCAGCTGGCCAGCTCCAGACCCCTCCTCCTGGAAGGGAAGGAACGGAGGGAGTGTGTGCTGGGTAGGTTCCCGCAGCAACACGCCTCTTCGCCTGCCCTGGGAAGCGGGCCGGAACCCGGGCAAGGGCCCTGCAGAGGTTCTGAGCGCTGAGCGTGCCTGCCTGTGTGTTCAGAGCCTTCCCAGATGGGCATGGCTGTGCCCGGCCAGGTGTCCAGGACCCCTGCAGACTCAGCTCCCTCAACTTCCCCAAGCAAACTTTAGCTTGGGCCCATTGTGGCCGGGGTGGGGGGCGGGGGGGACTGGATGGACCTGGGTCAGTGGCCTTCCCCCTTGCCTGCCAGGCTGACATCCAGAGTTGGGAGTGGTGGGGAAGGCCCTCCCCTCTCTCCCTCTTCTCTGCTCCCCTTGAATTTCTCAGCGTCTCAGCGTCTCAGCGCCCCGGGGCGCGCCACCTCCTGGCCCTGGTACTTAAGCCCCGTACCTTGAACTGAATGTGCAACGTCCTGCCCCCGCCCCCAGACTGGGACCCAGAGGAGTCACGACCCACAGGAACACACGAATTTTCTCAGCATTCCTGTCTGATAACAGCTTGTTGAGATGGGTATGCCTGAGGGGGTCTAACGGGTCTGAGGCTTGGGGACACCACCTGGTTTCCCTTCGCCGGCCCAGACTCCTGGCTACCCAGTGGCCATGCCCATGGAAGGTAACCGGTCTTGAGCTCATTCATCCCATCTGCGGAGAGATCAGGGGCCCTCCGGCAGTGTCATGGCGCTGGGGGCCCTCGAGGCTGCTTCCACAGTTAGCTCGGTCCCCACGGCCCAGAGGGGCTGTCAGCGCAGCAGATGATGAAGACCTTAGGGGCGGCCTCATTAGAGGAAGCGGCTGGCAGGCGGCGGCGCCCAGGCCAGTCCCGCAGCGGAGAGGCAGCCAGGCAGGCAGCCCTGCGCTGGCTCGGGACGCCGAGGAGGGGATGCCGCTGGAGCTGACGGAGCAGGCGGTGCAGTCAGCAGGGTCCCGGGTCGGGGCCCCTGGGGTGAGGCCTCACACACACAGCCTTGCAGGGTGCGGTTGGGGAAGTGGGAAGACGCTGAAGTGTTGGGGTCTGGGAGTGACTTGCGCTGATCTGATTATAGAAGATGCTCTTGGCTTTGTGAAGAATTAACTTGTGAGCTTGTTCACGAGCCCTGGTAAGACTTACAACAACAGCTGTCACTCTGGCACTGCTCTGCGCCTCTATGGGACCTCCTCCTTGGGTCGTGGTGAGGGTCCAGTCCAGGAAGGACGGGGGTCTTTGGGCAGGCCCTGCATCAGGCAGGGGTGAGGCGGCATGGGGGTGTACCTGGCCTCAGGCCTGGACACGCAGATTTGGGGCCTCGCCTGCCACAGAGCGGCCTGGGGTGAACCGCCCTCCCCCTGGTCCTAGGGCATCGTCACTTTGCAGACACCTCAGGGGCACATGGGGACCAGCGCCACTGGTCACGTCTGGAACCAGAGGCCAGGCTGCAGCATGCCCTCCCCAACCAGGGCTGACAGCCTGCCCCATCTTGCCCCTACAGACCTGCAGCTCAGGTGGACTCCTCACCACGTATAACGTGTTGGAGAAACCAAGCTGGGAAGGAAACAAACTCGGGAAGAGGTCACGGGTGTGGTATCGCTGCGAGTGAGTGCAGCGTGTCCCACCGGGCTGGCAGTGGGTCAGGAGGTCACACGTGGCCTCCGTGGTCTGGCGGGCCAGGCAGGAAGGACCCTTCCCAGCACTGCTGTCCGCGCCCAGTCAGACAGGGGGCAGTGGCGTCTGTGTGCCCACCTTCCTCGTCTGGGACCCTGCTGCCTTGGAGGCCTACCCGCCATGGGCCTTCTCTCTGGCTGCGGCGCCGCGGTGAGGTCTCTGCGATCGTGTGGCGTGAGGCGCTGGGGGCCGGGCTCCCAGTGCACCAGCCTGTGTTTTGGGGGCTGCACTTACCACCCTGTTTTCTTCCTGGTACCGATGTTTAAGACACGATTGGCAGGGGACTAAGCCCCTTCCGGTGTGCTCCTTAAGTACTGCGCCGACACACTTCATCCTGCATTTGTGGTTGTGTGTTTCACATTTATATCCTCGATCGGTCTGGAATTAGTCCGAGACCGGGAGCAAAACTGGGATCTTGGCTTCCCCATTTTCCAAGCAGCTCCCATCACATACCAACCGTTTGAGTGACGTGCCTTTTCCCCATAGACTCGCAGCGTCCAGCCTGGGTCTGTCTTAGATTCCTGTTTCTGTCCACCACTAGGTCTGTTCTCGGGTCAGTACCACATCTTGTAACTGCTCAGCGCCATAATTTATATGCTATGAGGTGCTCCTGTTTTTTGAGAGAGGCAGCATGAGCAGGGCAGAGAGAGAGGGAGACAGACTCTTGAAGCAGCTCCAGGCTCTAAGCTGCCAGCACAGAGCCCGACGTGGGGCTCGAACTCATGAACTGTGAGATCATGACCTGAGCCAAGGTCGGATGCTCAACCGAGTGAGCCACCCAGGCTCTATTTAAACTAGAGCCCCAGAGCGCTTCTATTTTAAATGTACAGTTTAACGCATTTTGACAGATACTTGTGACTATGTTCCCACTGCCACAGTGACAAGGTTTTCATCAGCTCAGAAAGCTCCCTTACAGTTTTGTGTTTATTGTAAGATACACATAACAAAATGTACCATCTTCACCATTTTTAAGGGCACAGTGCAGAGGCGTTAAGCATATTCACATTGCCGCGCAGCCTCCGCCACCGTGCACCCCAGGATTCTGGTCATCTGTAAAACGGACACTGTCTCTCCTAAGCACGGACTCCACTGTCCGCGCCCCCGTTATACTGTGTGGCTCTGATTCCTCAGATGAGCGGAGCCTGACGTCACATGAGCGGCTCCTACGGCGTCTGCTGGGACCGGCCTGCGTCAGCAGCATGTCCCCGAGCCCCGTCCATGTTGCTACACGTGCCAGAACTGCCTTCCTTTGTAGGGCCGATGGCATGAATGGACCACGTTCTGTGTGTCCCTACATCTGCCGACGGACACCGGCCTTTTTTTTTTTTGCGGCTGTGGTGAACATTCGTGTACAAGTATTTGTTCAAGACTCTGCTCCCAGTTTGGGGGAGTACGTATGCACAGGCAGGGCCACGGGGCCCTGTGCCGAGCCCGCACTCCGTCTTCCCAGGGGCCTCTGCACTGGCCTCCGCGGCGGCCGCACCTCCTCCGTCCCCGCCAGCGGCGTGCAGGGTCCTGGTCTGTCTGCACCCTCACCAGCACCTGCTGTTGTCTGGTTGTCGTGGCGGTCGGCCTCGGAGGCCAAGGCCCTGTGCCCTCTGGTGCCCACTCACCGCCCCGCCACACCCGCCAGCCGCAGCCCGGGGCCTCTGCGCACACCGGGGAGGCCGTGGCGCTGGGGTCAGGGGGCGCCGGGGCTGGGGCGATGGCGGGAGGCCTCAAGGTTTTCTTTTGAGGTGATGAACACGTCCTGAGCCTCCCCGAGGTGACAGTTGCTCACAGCTGTGAATACACTAAACTTGTTACTTTTGACAGGTAAATTGTATGGCGTGTGCATACACGAAGCTGTTTTTATTTTAATATTTAACTCTGAGATCAAGACCTGAGGTGTGATCAAGAGTCAGACACTTAACCAACTGAGCCACCGAGGAGCCCAAAAGTGAAGCTTTTTTTTTTTTTTTAAACTCAACCAGCGTGTCACCTGGCTGCCTCTCAGTGATCTCAGAGTTGTGACTTCGAGTCCCATGATGGCTGCAGAGATGACTTAAAAATAAAATCTTTTGGGGCGCCTGGGTGGCTTAGTCGGTTAAGCGTCCGACTTTCGCTTAGGTCATGATCTCGCGGTTCGTGGGTTCGAGCCCCGCGTCGGGCTCTGTGCTGACTGCCGGCTCAGAGCCTGGAGCCTGTTTCAGTCTGTGACTCCCTCTCTCTATGACCCTCCCCTGCTCACGCTGTCTCTCTCTCTCTCTCCTAGAAATAAATAAAACATTAAAAAAATTAAAAAAAAAAATCTTTAGGGGCAGCTGGGTGGCTCAGTCATTTAAGCTTCTGACCCTTGATTTCAGCTCAGGTCATGACCTCACAGTTCATGAGTTTGAGCCCCGCATCAGGCTCTGCGCTGAATCCTGTTTGGGATTCTCTCTCTCTCCTCCCCTCCCCCACTCGCTCTCTCAAAATAAATAAACCTAAAAATCAATAAATAAACTTAAATAAATATGGGGTTTTAAAAAACAAAGTCTTACAAAAAAGTCAAGTTGCGAAAACAGGTCTAGTCAGGGAACTGTTGGTGGCAGAGGCGTCCACCCAGGGCCACGTCCTCACCCCAGCATCCTGCAGCCTCACGTGCATGTGGGTGTCCCCCACGGGGAGAGAGGCTCACAGGTGAGGTGGAACGCTCCTCCCTGGACACTTGACGCCTCACCCCAGCCACGGTCCCCAGACCTGTGACTTGGGCCCAAATGTGGCAGCGTTTTGTCCTGCAGCCCATTCAGTCCCAGGCTCCGCTCCCGCCTCCAGGCCCAGTGAAGTCGTCAGGTTCCCAGGGCTGGCACTGCCAGGAGACCCCAGTTCCCAAGTCCCAGCCCGCTGGCAGGGCCGCACTGAGCCCCCACAGCTCCGCTGAGCGGGGCATCCTTGGCTCATGGGCTGAGTGACCTGCGCGGCCACTTGCCTGAAGCTGGGCCCACGCGTACCCGGCCTCCTGTGTGCAGGCCGTGAGCACGGAGGACACTTTCTGCCCGGCCCTCGTGTGCACGAAACCTGCCAGACCTGTTTCCCGGGGGCAGGGGTAAGAGCCTAGTTCACCCCAGGCCCTCAGTCCCCTCTAGTTTCTGACCCTCCTCTCTGTCTTCCAGGCATCTGTGGGCTCCGAGAAGCTCTTTGCCCCAGCAGCCGATAAAGGTAAGCGTGTTCCTTGGTCTCTAGGAAGGGAACATACTCCTGAAGTTGTCATGGGAGAGGACAGTGGCCTCGGGGCAGGAGAGTGGGCTCCAGGTTAGGTACTATTGTGGGTCGGGTTGTGGGTGCAGAGCCTGAGGCAGGAGTTAGGTGCTATGACTTACAGTCCCTGAGCAAAAGCCACAAGGAACGCAGAAGTCAGGATCAGGGCCGGCACTGGAAGAGTGGTTCCCAAAGTGGCGTTCCTGCCCTTTCCCCAGGACTGTCATAGTGCCTCTTCCCAGACCCTCCCCGGGCTCATGGGCTCAGGTGTGCTGGGGACAAGTGGCAGCTCATGGTTTGGCGCCGCTGAAGCACCCCTGCCGCAGTGTACGCTGGCCCCCAGGCCACCAGCCGCCACTGCATACGTGGCTGACACTGGCGGGAAGTGACTAGGGTCCCCGCACAGCAGCCCTTCCCCTGGCCGGCAGCCCCCACGTGGGCGGCACGGGCGCACAGCATTCCGTGTCGCCAGAAAGCCGTCCTGGGCAGCACTGCTCCGAGAGTGACGGCCCCAGCGTCCAGCCCGGTCGAGGCCAGGGGAGGCCTTTGTAACGCCGCCCGCCCCAGCCGCGGCCCAGGGCAGGTACCACGGGCACAGCACAGAGACGGGCCCTTCTGCCAGGAAGGCTCCATCCAGATGTGACTGCGCGGGGCGGGCGTCTGCAGCGGCAGGTCCCGTGGCCTGCCGGCCCGGCCCTGCCGCTTCCACGTCGGGGAGGCCCGGCCTCGAGTCCGGGCACTTCAGCCAGGCACACATGCTGGATGGCGTCGGGGTCAGGGAGCCACACAGGTCTGCTGCATTTCTCACAGACTGCCGCACACAACTGTCTCCTTTTCAACCAATGATCACAAACTGGGAGGCTCAAAACGGACCGACACTTACCTTCTCAACAGGTCTGGAGACCAGAAGCCCGAGATGCAAGTTGTTGGCAAGGCCACACTCCAAAAACTCTGAGTTTCCTTCCTGCCTCTTCAGCGTCTGGGGATCTCTGGGCTTGTGGCTGCACCCCTCCCACCTCCCATGGTTGCCTCCTTTTCTCTTATAAGGACACCCATCACTGCATTTAGGGTCCACCCCCTTCCACACTGATGTCATCTCAAAATTCTTAGCTTGGTGACATCTGCAAAGACCCATTTTCCAAATTTGGTCACATTGACAGGTAGTCGGGATTACAACTTGGACACAGCTTTTTGGCACAGTTCGCCCCACTGCCAGGTCCCTCCCTGGTGCAGGCCGAGCTCAGGAAACCAGTCAAGGCTTTGAGTGGCCTGGGGAGGTGCACATCAGGGGTGCACGGGTCATGCTCGTGCTTTCCCGGTGAGGGGAGAGGCTCCAGGGGGCCCAGCGAGCTGGTGGCCACCGGGCCTGCACGGCCTGCACCTGCCTCTTCTTACTGTCCAGGGAGTGGCCCCTTGGGCTGCTGTGCGTGGCCAGAGGCTAGGCCATGACCGTGGGGCCGAAGCCAGCAGTGCTCGCTCCCCCTCCCCCTCCCATGGCGGTGCTAGCGTCAGCGGCCTCCTCCTGGTTCTGTCCCTGAGCAAACATGAGGTGGTGGCTCCAGAGGAAGGTGTTACTATAGACACAGAAGGAGCCATGTCCTGCTGCTACCTACTTCTGCCAGCGAGGACACTTCCCAGCCTTAGAGCAGGGTCCTCGGGGTGGTGCTGCTGGCCTGGGTCCCACAGCCATGCGGCTGCAGGGGCGGTGGGTCCCTGGAGGAAGTGAGATCTGCCAGCATCCCAAACAGGGTAACCGCACTCAGCAACCTGATTTCCACTCCTGGGAAACTGGGCCGTGGTCACCTGGAGGCAGAGCTGCCTCTGGCCTGAACACGTGCCCTCTGCCTAGGCTGCTTAGGGTATTTCTTAACCCACTGCGCCCCCAGGCGTGTGACCTGAGACACTCCTGGAAAGGAGGGTTTGGAATGAGTAGGCAGCAGTTCAAGGTCATGAGCACACCCGAGCACAAACGCGGGACTCCCAGGGGAGCAGACCCTGGTGCTGCCAGGGTAGGTGATGAGGGACAGTGGATGTGGTGAGAGTGGGGGAGCGACAGCTTCCTCCCCCAGGTCATGGGCCTAGAGAGGGCTTAAGGCATGGGTCACCTGGGTGGTTCCAGAAAAAAGGCCACCAGCATGCGGGTCGCTCCGTCGCAAGGGCAGGATGGGTGTGCCTGCGGGAGAGACCGTTTCGGAGCCGCAGCCCCGCTGGGGCACATCCTGTGCGGCTTCGTCTCCCTTCCGTGAACCGGGGTCGTGAGGCCCGCGCTGGGACGGCCGGGGGCGCTCCGCGCGGGCAGCCCCCCTGCTCCCCCGCGCCGCAGCCGCAGCGGGGCCCAGCTCATTCTGGCCCTCTCTCCCGCAGGCCCCACGCTGGGCGAGGAGGCCGAGGCCAAGGCCGGGGCGCCAACCAAGGTCTCGGGCCTGGAGCGCAGCCGCGAGCTGAGCGCCGACCCGCCGCCCTTCCTGCCCGCCGTGCGCAGCCCCGCGCCCCCCGCCGGCCCCGCTGGGCGCCCGGCCAACCCGCGGTCAAGGGAAGCCCCCGCCCTGCCCCGCTCACCCCGCAGCCGCGCCGCCCCGCAGCCCCGCGCCCCGCTCCCGACGCACGTGCCTCTGCCCCTGGGCGCCTTCGCGGGCCCCGGGCCGGCAGCGCACAACGGCCTGCGCAGCCTCAGGTGGGCGGGCGGGGGCCGGCCGGGGCGGGGCCGGCCGGGGGCGGGCCGGCCGGGGGCGGGGCCGGGCGCCCGCGGGCGCGCGCGCACTGAGCCCCCGTCGCCCCCCATCCCGGCAGCAGGAGCAGCAGCGCCAGCAGCAGCGCCAGCCTCGGGCTCGCGAAGCACGCGTCCCTGTCGCCTCTCGGGCCAGGCCCCCACCTGTCTACCTCACACCTGGCGCTCCGCCCGCAGGCCCAGCACCAGCACCACGCGGCGGCCATGTTCGCCGCCCCCCCGACACTGCCCCCGCCCCCGGCGCTGCCGGCCAACAGCCTGGTCATCCCAGGACACCCTGCCGGTAGGTGCTGGCCGGGGTCGCTGTCCCCCCTCCACTTCGATCCTGGCCTCTGGGCGTGTGGGAGGTTCTCGCCCCCCGCCCCCCGCCCCGGGAAAGGGTGCCGGCTCCCGAGGCGCCACCCCACAGCTGTTCGGGGACCCCACAGACGGACGGCAGGACTCTGGGCGCAGCAGGCTGCCTTTCCCCAGGGGACCCCACCGCCCAGGGCCCAGGAGGCGGCCTGCCTGCGCTGGGCTGTGCACACGGCCGCGCGCGCTCGGCCCTGGCCGGGCCTGCTCCACTGCCAGGCAGCAAGGGGCTTCCAGGACCCGCCTGACCCCTCGCCCCCCGTGTGCCCGGGTCTGGGGGGCGTGTAGAGCGAGGCCTGGAGCAGGAGGGTCTCCAGGTGACAGCACCAGGCTGGCCTCTCTCCCCTGCGCGTTCTGGCAGGGTCCCCCCTCAGGGCCAAATCTCAGGTCGTTAAGGTTTCCCGTGGGTCTTGCCTTCAGGTTCGTTTCACGATTCCGAGCAGCCCACCCCCGCCCTGGGACGGGACCAGGATGCTGGGCTGGGGGGGCAGGGCTCCCCTGCGGCCGGCTCTGGGGGCCCCGGCGGCTCACGGTGTTCTTTCTTGCCTTTAGATGCCAGCCTGTTGATCTCATTCAGCCAGCCAATCATGTATTGCCAGCCTCATTCGGGGATTCTGATTGGTACTTGGTCACAGGCACCTCTCTTACCTCCACCCTGGGGCCCGCACCTAGCGAGCGGCCACCACGGCTTGGCCTGCCGCGGCCGGGAGTGCCAGGTGACTATCCGCCTCGCCCCGCCCGGAGCCCGCGGCCGACGTGCCTCTCCGTCTCTCTCTCTTTTTCTCTTGTAGATCACGAGCTGCTCAGGCAAGAGCTGAACGCGCGTTTTCTGGTCCAGAGCGCTGAGCGGCCCGGCGCCCCCCTGGGCCCGGGGGCTCTGCTGCGGGCGGAGTTCCACCAGCACCAACACACACACCAGCACACACACCAGCACCAACACACATTCGCCCCCTTCCCCGCGGGGCTGCCCCCGACGCCGCTCCTGCCGCCCGCCGCACCCCCGCCGTGCGTAGCCCCCCGCGCGCGCTGGCGGGCGGGGCGGCCCGGGCGGCGGGACACGCAGCAGGCACACGCAGACGCTCTCCGCACGCACGCAGGCAGACGCGGCCCCCTCTGTCAGTCTGTCCGTCCGGCCCCTCCCTCTGGTTCCCGCCGGGTGATGATGTCATGCCATGAGGTTCCCTGACCTGGGCTTGGGCGGGGGCCCCACATCCACACGTGGGTGACGTGGCCTTGGGGCCAGTTACGCCCACACAGGGTTTTCGAGTCTCAGTTTGCAGCAGCCGGGGAGACTGAGACAGGGCTGAGAGGGGCCCGGGAACCAGGATGTCCCCCAGTTGGCCCTGGGCCAGGGCCTCATCTCTTGAGCCAGCAGCTGTGTGGGGCAGGGTCCACCCCCACTAGGCTTTGCTTGGTGATGAGCCAGTTTGCCGGGGGCCTGGGGGCATCTCCCTGCTTGGCCACCAGCCCTGGGCTCCATGCCCCCCATCATGGCTGCAGCATTTCCTCTTGGGCCACAGGAGTAGATTCAGACAGTCCACACCCGCCAGTCTGCACCTCCCACAGTGGGACCATTAGAACAGGGGCCCATTAAATCCACCCAGTCTGAGACCCAAGGGGCCAGTTCAAAGCCATTGGCACTGCCCTCAGGAAGCCCAGGGCGCAGCTGGCCACAGACTACCAGCTGCAGGAGGCAGGACAGCCATCCGGGCCACTGCCTGGCCCAGTGGGGGTGCGGGTGCTGGGCCCAGTGGAGGGCGTAGGCAGGCTCGGGAGGCCTTACTCTCCGCTTCTTTCCCTTCCAGTTTGACAAATATGCGCCCAAGCTGGACAGCCCCTACTTCCGACATTCCAATGTGAGTGTCCCGCGTGGTCACTGCTGGCCAGCGCGCTGGAGGGAGCGGGTACAGGGTGGAGTTGCGCCTACCCAGAGGCCTTGTCAGGGCACCTTCCGCCAGTATAAGGGGCTGGGCCCCCCTCCCCCCCAGGGTGTCCACGCTCCCAGCGGGGCCCCTGCAACGCTCCCTCTTTCTCTTGCAGTTTTTCCCGTCCTTCTCTTCTGCCATCCCCGGACTGCCCACCCTGCTCCCACACCCAGGCCCCTTTGGGTCCCTACAGGGTGCTTTTCAGCCCAAGGTACCATCTGCTCCTAGGGTGGGTCAGGGTTCAGGGCACAGCGGGAGCCCCCGGCCACACAGGCGTGTGCTGCCCTCCTAGTGTTGGGTTGAGCCAGCCATTCCAGGGGGTGTGTCCGTGCAGCCCCATGGCGGGAGGGGGAGGGTCCGCAGCCTCGGTGCAGACCACCCCAGCAGGATCCCCGGTCTAGGTAGCAATGGGGGGTCACCAGGAGACCGCAGGGGCCATGCTTCATGCATCCTCACTCCTCAGCCAGGTGTGTGCGGGGTCAGGGTGGGGAGGACCAGGGCAGAGGTGAGGTGTGGGGGGGCGGCACAGGGCTGTCCATGCCACAGGAGGCCCCGGGCAGAACTGGGCTTGCTTCTCTGACCCTCCCTGAAACAGGGCTGCCTCAGTCCCCCAACCCAGGCATAGCTGCGCCAGGAGCCCCTTCCCAGCTTTGCAGAAACCCTTGGACTGAGGACGTAGGAAGCCAGACCTCCTCTGAGGGGTGGGGGGCAGTGTGCAGGGGCCACAGGCAAGGCAAGGTGGACTTGGGCACCTGGGGTCCTCTGCCTAGGCCTGGGGTCTGCAGCTGTCTCACACCCCGTTCTCTCCCTTCAGACTTCAAACCCAATCGAGGTAACGGGTCGAGCCAGTGCTGTTCACACCCTCCTCCAGAAAGCCCCCGGGGTAGGTGCGGCAGTGCCTGCCCGTCCCTCCTCCTGCGGTCACCCCGGCCGCCCCAGTCCCCCTCATGGCTGCTGTGGGGCATGTCCATCCCTCAGCTGCCCCCAGAGCCTAGACCTGACCCTTCGTTTTCTTTCAACGGCAGGTGTCTGACTCATACCGGACAGCAGTCAGGGTGAGTGTGTGGCACACATCTGTGTGCGTGTGCATGTCTTCTTGGGAGGAAAGGGTCTCGGGGAGGGTCGCAGCTGGGGAGGACTGGGTCCCCCCTGGGTGGCCACAGGGGTGCCCGTGACAGCAGGACTCGGGGGAGATGGGGGGGGTGGAGGGGGCATAGTGAAGCGGTCCCGCAGTTCAGCTGAGCGTGTGGCCCGCCCCGTCACAGAAGCCTGGGAAGTGGTGTGCTGTGCACGTGCAGATCGCCTGGCAGATCCATCACCACCAGCAGAAGATGAAGGTGAGCCCCAGCTGCCCGGGCTGGTGCGTCACAGGGCGTCCCCAGTGCACCCCGAGGCGCCCAGAGATTTGCGGAGCACCCCTTGTCTGGGTGGGGGGCCACACAGGATGACCCCAGGCTGGGGTTTGGGAGGGGTGGGGTGGTGCCAGGTGGGGGACCTGCCCTCACCCAGACGGGGACAGGGGCAGCCAGGGGCCCCGGCCCCCCCCCACACACACCACCATCACGGAAGGGTGCTCACATCCTTTGCTGTCATCTCTGGTCACACAGGCCACCTCCATGCACGGCTTTCAAAAATCATCACGTCCAAAATGGGCTACAAGAAAGGCTCATACAACCGGGGCTTGTAACAAAATAGCACGTGGTGCTCTGTGCAGATGTCCTGGCGAAACCTTGAGGGCAGGGAAGGAACAGGGGTGTGGGGGGGCGGCTGTCACACGCAGCAGCACCATGGGGCCTCTCCCCGGGGCTGGGGCACCCTCTGTCACACTGGCAGCGCCCTCACTGCCCCGACGGGGGGCTGGAGGCTAGCAGGGCCCCAGGGGAACCAGGAAGCGCTCGTCTGGCCGCCGTGCCTGGGGTGGCCTTCATCACTGAGGGGCAGGCTTTCTCGGTGTGTTTAATTTATATAAACGTAAGTGTTACTAGTGATGCCAAGTTCAGCCACCAGGAAGCTTCTAAGCATATTTAAAACAGCAGAGGTATGTGAGTCTATTTTTTCAGTTCAGTCTTACAAAATCTTAACTCAGGTAGTGTTTCCAGTGAAAGTTTAACATCCAAGCCGAGATCTGCTTTAGCATAAAGCACACAGCTTTCACAGAGCACGTTTATGAAACCGCTTCTGTGTCCAGCACACGTGGTCATGACCACACTTCCATCCTGAGTCACGAGGCCTCGCTGGGACGAGCGCCCAGGTAGCGTCACACGCGTGTTGGTGGCAGGGGCTCTCCCGGCTGCGGGCCCAGCCCACGCTCTGTCCGTCTCAGCAGATGCAGCTGGACCCCCACAAGCTGGAGGTGGGCACCAAGCTGGACTTGTCCAGCAGACCCCCCGCCCCGGGCGTGTTTGCCGGATTCCACTACCCGCAGGAGCTGGCCCGGCCCCTCTTCTCTGGCTCGGGTAAGGCACCCTGTCCAGAGCCCAAGGAAAGGGGGTGTCTGGGGGGCGGGGCGTCTTGCCCGTTCCCTCCGGCTGGCCCTGGGGCAGGACCACTCCGGACGCTTCAGCAGTTTGTGTTCTTTGCGCTGCTGTCCGGCCGTCTCTGCCGCCTCGCAGGCTCTCCGTCACCCCTGCTGAGGCGAGGAGGGCCAGGAGTCCTCGTGGCGCCCAGACTGCCCCTCCCCCAGCCCCACCGCCCTCTCAGGAAGGGTGGCGGCTCCCCTCGGACCTCAGAAAGCTGCCCCAAGAAATCTGCCCGGCACCCCAGCAGCCGTGGCACAGGCCTGCTGTGTTGGGCCCCAGGGCCACCCCCAGGCTCGAGGGTCACTAGGAGCCCTTCATACTCAGCAGAGGTCACCCCCATAGCTAACACAGCACAGGGAAGGGATGCAGCGCGATGGGCAAAGGGGAGCGGCACATGGGACCAGATCAGCTGAAGCCACTGCCCCGTGCCACCTGACAGGGAAGCCACAGACCCAGCGCCCGGAGTGTCTGCAGGGGGCTGGGCACCTGGGCAGCTCTGCCCGCACACACCCAAACCACGGACTCCCAGGAGGGCAGGCGCTCCGTGTGAATCAGGGTGTGCACGAGTGAGTGCGGTTCACGAGGGACTCCTGTCCGAGGAAGGAGAGGAACCCCCTCTGAGAGCGGAGCCCCAGCCTCACGCGCAGGCCTTTCCCAGGTCTGCCGTCTCCGCCCAGGGTGTGAGTGCTCCCGCACGTTTCTCATGCCTCCTCGGGGACAGGCAGCCTGCAGACATCACCTTCTCAGAGAACCCTCCCTGACCACCCTCCTCCGCCTCCCCTCTCCCGCTCCATTATCATGCAGGCTCACCTCCACCTGCAGCCACGTCGCCTGGGGACACGTGGTCAGTGAGGGTGGGCCTGTCAGCAGGCTGGGTGGATGGGTGTGACAAGGTCCCCCCGGCTGACCTCATAAGCATGGTGGCTCTTCTCAGCCCCTGGCTCCAGCGCCCTGGTGGTCTGTAGACCCCTTTTGGGCTTCAGCCCCTGGAGACCCCAGGACGCAAGTTCAGTGCGCTCTGGAGCCTGGACTCGAAGCCCCAGCCCAGCCCTGCTGTGCGGTCCACGCGCCCAGGACACGCCCCCCACACCGGCGAGGCCGTGGGCATGCGCTGTGGCTGGGAGGAGGGAGTCCTGTGTGCTGCCCCGCGCTGGAAGCTCGCCTGTGGGCATGCTGGCCTTTGCTCGCTGCCCGTGCCCTCTCGGACGAAGCCTCCCCCCACACACGCGCGGGGGCTCATCTCCGTCGGCACTGGGGCAAGCCACTTCTCATTCCCAATTTCCTGTTTGGTTTCTTTGGCTTACCTTTCTGGTGGGGAGCTCCATGGGCATGAACGCTTCCCTGTGGGGGTCCCCCAAGGTGGGGAGCGCTGGAAGACGGGTGGCCTCATCACTGGTCTCCGCCAGAAACCCGCCCTCGCGAACAGAGGCCGGGTGCCCCACCCTAGCGGCAAGGCCGGCCCCTTGATCCACCCAGCGCGGCTTCTCAGGGCCCGTGCTGCTCTCGGCGGCCCTCGGGCTGGGTCAGGAGCCTCAGCAGAGCCGGGGCAGGACCACAGAGTGGCAGAGCGGGCACCTGTGGGCTGTGGCCAGGGGACCCCACAGGAGGAGCTGCTGCTTTCAGCCGTGACGCAGGCCGCCCTGCACTAGGGCTGTTGTGACCACGCTCACACATCGGCTTCTAGTTGGACGTTCCCCGTCTTCGTCTTAAGGGGCAGCCTTGAAGGCTCTCTGTGCCCCTTTCCCTGGGAACTCCACTACCACCTGCCCCCTCAGCGTGCTTCCGGCAGGTGTGCACATCCCCAGAGGAAGCTGGGCTGTCCCCGCCCCTGGAATGAGCCACAAGCAAGAGGCCCCCAGTACATGAGGCATCTGTCACCCCACCCCACAGGTGCAGCCCACCCCACTACCAGCCCATTCGGACCTTCGGCCCATCCCGGCAGCTTCCTGACCACCAGTCACCTGACAGGTAGGTGCTCCCGGGCCCCTAAGGCTGCCTGGGCCTTTCTGCCGCTCTCAGGGCTGGGGTGGGGGAACATCGGTGTGTGGGGAGGGGACCCTCGTATTATACAGGCAGCAAATGCCGTGCTCTGGAGTCACAGGACAGGGCCTGGTGCACCGAAGAGTCAGGTGGGGGCTCTGGCATGAGCCATGCAGAGCCCTGAGCCCCGGTGTCCCCGCAGACCCGTTCAGCAGGCCAGGCACCTTCGGGGGCCTGGGGAGTCTGGGCAGCAACGCCTTCGGGGGCCTGGGGAGCCACGCACTGAGTGAGTGACCACCGTGCCTGCTCCCTGTTCCCACGCATGCATGCCTGGGCGCCTCACGTGGGTTTGGGCCGCACCCTGTTCCCTGGCCGCCCCCCGGGCCACACCCTCCACTGTGTGGGAATGGCGTGCTTCCCCTCCGCAGCCCCGAGGTTGCAAGGGGCGCCCTGGGCAGGGAGGGGCCCAGTGCCATCCTGGCCTCATGTCCCCGCCCCCTTCCAGCTCAGAGCAGCAGCGTCTTTGCCCCCAAGGAGAGCTCTGCGCTGCACGGCCTGCCCAGCCCCCACGAGGCCTGGAACCGACTGCACCGGGCGCCCCCCTCCTTCCCCACGCCGCCCCCGTGGCCTAAGCCTGTGGACCCCGATCGGGTCTCGGCCCTGACCAACCACGACCAGGAGCCGGACAAGGGCCGGGAGGAGCGGGATCGGTGAGTGGCCCCCCCTCGCTCCTGCGGCCGCGTCCCGGCTTCGCGGGGCTCTGCCCTCAGGGCTGGGCAAGGCCAGGGGAGAGCCCCAGACCGGGCAGGGTGTGGGCAGGGGCCATCCAGAGGGAGGGGGGTCCACCCCTGGCAGGGGCCGCTGGGGCAGCTGGCTGGCTGCCCGCAGTGGGACCGTCTGCATCTTCCGGGGGGCAGGGGGGCACCTCTGGCGGGGAGGGTGCCCCTGGGCGTGGGACTGGGCTGGGCCAGGGGAGGTGGGAGTCCTCATCCAGAGTCAGCAGCAGTCTGGAATCTGAGGGCTGTTGATAGTGTCTGGCCGGCCGAGGGGACCGGAGCAGAGAAGGGCCCCCGGCCAAGACCACAGTCGGGACACCCATCCTGGGGGCCCTGCCCCCTTCCCTGTCCCCGGACCCCGGGAGCCTGGAGAATGAGAACCATGGCCAGTCATGGCCACGACAGCGCTCCAGGGTCCCACCCTTCCAGTGAATTTGGGCCCAGCTCCCTCGCTGAGGGTCTGTCTGCCTCCGGGGCCTAGCGGCGTGGGTCTGGGGGAGAGCTCTGGGATGCTGCTGCCGAGCTGCTTTCCAAGTTGTTTATCGAGGGGAGGGAGGCGTTCGGTGTTGGGGGACCTCCGTGAGGGTGTGGGTTTGTCACCATGTGTCGACGGGGTGCTAAAAGGGACCTCCCCCCCAGACACCCCTCCCTCCCCAAGGAGCTTGAGGTCGTAGAGGTGGGAACTTGGTAGCAAACAGCTTGAAAGGCTGAGAGGAGGTGTCTGTCTGTCGCTCCCAGGGACCTCCTGGAGAAGACGCGCCTGCTGACCCGGGCCTCGCCCGCAGCGCCCGTGGGCTACCCGGTCGGGAGCCTCCTGCTCCGCGGCCAGGGCGAGCCGTGCCGGCCCGGGGTCCCCGCCGAGCGCGAGGCTGAGCCCCGCATCAAGGAGAGCCGCTCCCCGGCCCGGGAGGACGGCGCCAAGCCGGCTGCGCGCGCGCCGTCTCCCTACAGCAAGGCGGCCCTGGGCGACAGCCTGCGCCTGGCGGGCCTCCTGGGCCGAGAGCCGGGGAAGCCGCCCGACGCGCCGGCCGAGCGGTCCCAGGGCGACGTGAAGGTCAAGGAGGAGCGCAGGGAAGACGGCGACGCGCCCGAGCCCCGGCCGGCCCGCCCCTGCGCCCGGCGCCCGCGCGCCGCCCGCGCCCCTGCAGCTCGGCCCCAGCCCCGCGGGCCGCGAGCGCCTGGGCTTCCCGTGGGAGCCCCTGCGCGCGCCGCGGCCTGGAGCTGCCCGGCGCGCCCTGCCCGCCGCCCGGCCGCCCTGTTCGAGCCCTCCGAGCGCCCCTACCGCGACCGCGAGCCGCACGACTACAGCCCCGAGCGCCTGCGGGAGGCGCGCCGCCAGGAGCTGGAGCGCGCGCGGGCCACGCACCTGGGCGCCGCACCTGCCCGACGGCGCCGCGCACCTGCCCGCGCTGGGCGCCCTGCACTACCCGCCTCGGGCCCGCCGCCGCCGCGCTGCACAGCGGGCTCCTGGCGCGGACCCCGCCCGCCGCCGCCGCGCGCGCGCCGCCGCCGCGGGCGGGTCCCCCGCCCCCGGGCCGCCGCCGCCGCCGCCGCCGCGGAGCAGGACTACGCCGCTCGGGGCCCACGGGCCCGAGGCGCGCGACTATTCCCCGTCCCGCAACCCCCAGGAGGTGGAGGCGCGGTAGTCCCCGCGGGACCCCGCGCCGCCTGTTCGGAGACCCTTCTACAAATGCACTGCTGTAAACTTTTCTACGTGGACGTTTCTAGAACCTAAGCACAGCGCCGTCAGCCCTGGGGTGACACTCGCTTTCCGCTCAAAGCCTGCGGAGTCGGGGGGGTTCATCCACAGCCTTGCTGGGGGTGAGCTTTTGTTTTGCGAGCTCGAGGTTAGGCCACTGGAAGAGAATAAGAGTTTGTACATCTTTTCCCACAGGTGAGAAGCGTTTTTAATAGATTTGTATTTTTTTCAATTTTGTGCTCTTTAGACATTTAAAACAAGAAACTTTTGCTTTTTTATCTTCAGTTCGGATTTGCAATGTAAAGGCCTCAGATTCCTCTCTAGAGCCCCAGGATCTTTTTGTCTTATTTATGGAGAAAACACGGTCATTTTGTCCAGCGCACTGTGAGGCCCCACTTCAGGGCCGGCCCTGGCCCCCCTTGGTACTTGGAACCGAAGTTACAGATATATATTAAAATAATAATAATGTACAAAACTTTTTTTGCCTTATTATGCAGAAGTGTTAAGAGGATTTCTTTTTCAGTTTGTTTTTAAAAAAAGAAATATGTAAATAGTCTGTTAATATAAATATATGGCGTTATTAAATTCTTAACCTGGGTAGACTTTATAAAAAAAAATTTCTAGAAACCTCTCTGGTTATTTGTTTAACATGGTCACTCACAAAAACAAAAAAACAAACCTCGCTGTCAGTTGGAAACGCCCGAAAGTTTAACTGCAGCACCTACCCTTCAACTATGCAAGCGCCCCGCGGTGGGGCCTAGCCGCTCCGGGGAACGCGGTTCCAAGTGGTCACGCGGGGCTCCGGGTCCCCGGCCCCAGGGCCCCGCCCTTCGGGGGACTGGCCGGCTCTGGCCACAGGACACTTCTGTGGACCCTGGTTTCGATTGTGCAGCGTTCTCGGAATCTGTACCTGACAAGCAGACTTTTAGGAGTGAAGAGTCTAAAGGTTCATCACAAAAAGAAACGGTAACTTCTGTTTTCTTTCCTGCGCGGAGGCCGTCAGCAGACATTTCTCAGCGTGGCCCTACCCCGGCCGGGGCCTTGGCATGATTTCCTTTTGCTTTCCGTTTTGCTTTCATAGCCGCCCGAATGTCACCTCGTCCTGCCCGCAGCACCCTTTTCTGTTCCCTGACGGCCACACCTGTGTCCACTGCACTTTTGAACCTTGTCGGTTCGACCAGTTCTGTATTTTCAACCCCCGTTTCCACTGTGGACTCTGGTTGCTTTAAACATTCAGTTCTCGTGTCAATCAATGAAGATAAATACAGCCTTGATTTCGGATCACAAGGTGGTCGGGTGTTTTGTGCGGCATTGTGGAAGGCAGGGGTTTGCCCCCCGGGGTTGCTGGTCACCCCTGCCTAGGGGCGTCCCCCGGGCTTCTCGTCCTTCCCACCTCCCCTTCGCCCGGATTGGCTCCCCTGGGGCTGCTCAGCCCCTCCCGGCCTTTGCCTGCGGCCCGCGCCTTGTCCCGGCCCCGGCCCATCTGCCGCCCAGTCTTCTCTGCGAACTGGGCAGAGGCTCGCGTCCGTGGAGGGCCGGCCCTGTTGCACTACCCTAGCGCCATTCAGAGCCAGGTGACCCCTCCGTGGAGAAATGAGGGCTCAGGGAAGGAGGGGGCAGAGGCAGGACTGGCCCCCCAGCTCTCTTCTGGAGAAGGGCACGGGGCCGTTACCTCTGCCCTGGCCTGGAAGTGGGGGCCCCGACAGAGCACCCTGAATGGATTTGCCTTGTTGGGTGAGCAGCCGGGACCGGAACTGCTCTGAACCTAAGAAGGGCCCCCCGCATGGAGAGTTGGGGGTGCCTCACACACGGAGCCCACTGTGCCTGGTGGCCTGGGCTAAACACCACACCGATGCCAAGGCCGAGCAGGGCAGCCCGCCAGCCCCAGGGCTCTGGCCTCCTCACGGGTGTAGTTGGAGCGTGAGTGCATTTCAGGCTCTTCCCTTGACTAGGACCACGTGTGAGTCCAGGGATAGCACATAAAGGAATAAAACACGTGCACTAGAAGCCAAAGGACACAGTCTGCACTGAGCCATACGTAGGCTGAGGGGAGGAGGACAGTACTCTTCACCCCGTCCCAGGTAAGGGCCCCGGATGGAATGGCACCCGTGGGAGAAAGTTGGTGTCTGCACTGGGGCACCATGTTCCATCCCTGAGGGAGGTCATTTTCAAGGGGTCACTTTCTCTAAGGGAGTGTTATCCTGGAGGAGGGTTATCATGATGGAGCATAATCCACAGTGCAATTCTCCCTGGGAGCATTCCGCACCAAAGGCCATAACCCTTTGCCCCACAAGGGACTGTCATCTGTAATGCAGCACCAGAGTCCAGGGACCCAGGGTCTACACTGGAGCATCACTCCCTAGGAAGTGTTTTCAAAATAAATGATTGTAGGGGCACCTGGGTGGCTCAGTCAGTTAAGCGTCGACTTTGGCTCAGGTCATGATCTCGTGGTCCATGGGCTTGAGACCCACGTCAGGCTCTGTGCTGACAGCTCAGAGCCTGAAGCTGCTTCGGACTCTGTGTCTCCTCTCTCTGACCCTCCTCTGCTCATGCTGTCTCTCTCTCTCTCTCAGAAATAAATAATACATTAAAGAAGCAACATCAGTTTCTTAAAAATAAATGGTTGTCAGATAAACATATAAAAGTTAAGAGTTTATAAAATTTGTAAAATCTCCTAGAAGGTAAAAAAAAAAAGAGTTGAAAAATTGAGGTGAAATAAAGACACAGAGGCTTTCTCAGGAAGCCATCAACCAACTCTGAGAATTTTCAGGAAAAAGGTCTAACACAGGTGGGGGGCATTTAAAAGAAGTGATGTGAAGAACACCCCAGTCAAATGCCGGTCAAGACTAAAGTCATCTTCAGACATGCTTTTACTCCCTGTGTCTTTTCTTTGGAGGCTACTAGAGGAAAAATTCAGGTGAAGAAAGTCTGTCAACCAACAGAAAGGACCCACGCGGGGAGGGGGGCCCAGAATGACCGCCCGGCAGTTGCGGGGGGCCCCCCGCCCCGCGCCCGTCTCGGGGAAACTGCCGTGAGCACTTTGCTCTCCTTGTTGGCTCGTCTCTGCATGTGGACTTTAGGGTTAGCTTCTTTGGTTTTTGCTCACTTTTTTCTTGTGACCTTTATATTGGAATAGCACTGGATTCACAGGTTAATTTGGGGGAAGAAAGGGCATATTTACAATACTGATTCTTCCCAATCCACCATCCAACTCGCTAATTTATCTGGGTTTCTTTTTCTGCTGTTTGGTAAAGGTTTTAATTCCCCATCTAAGTCTCGCGGCTTCTTGTTACATGCATTCCTGTGTGTTTTAGGCTTTTGATAAAGTTGGGGTTTGCCTGTTTTCCACGATTGCACAGAACGGCTTCTGGCCACATGTTTGTGGTACACCCTGCTGCGACCGACCCCAGCACTAGCTCCCAGCCTTCCGCGTCACGGTGACTGTACGCCCGGCCCTTCGCTACCAGGGGCAGGACTCCCTCCGGTCAGTGCATTTGCCGTGGAAATGGGCATTTAACTGCTGGTGTGGGTCCCCTGCCGGCAGCCAGGGCTGTTTCCAAGGGCGGCCACTCTGGGTGAGGAGAACACAGCCCGGAGTTGGCTGAGCCACGCTGGGCATGCAGCATGGCCAGGAAGTGACCTTGGCCGTTAGGAGCCCCTGAGACTGGGGTTTCCGTCAAGGTGGCACCTATCCTGCATTTCCTGGTTCCTAACCGTTTCCTACCAGTTCCGCCAGTTTTCAGGTGCTTTTCTAGCTTTCCAGGAGAGGTCATCTTCGGACAGTCCTGTGTCTGCCGCTCGCTGTGTGGGCCATGCTGCTGGGTGAGCCGGAGCCTCCCGGACGGCCCTGGCAGCACCCAGCACCCAGGGACCTTCTTGTTCTTCGCCGGGGATGACTCAGGCTTCACAGTGAAGTGTGATACTTGCTGTTCGGACGTGGCTAGAGCTTGGTAGCTGCTTACTTGGCTTTCTTTCATTTTGGCTTCCTTTTAACTGTTTAAATCAGACACAGGTGTTTAGTGTTACGGCATTTTCGATGTCCGTGGGCTGGAGCACGTTTTTGCCCTTCAGTCTGGGAGCACCTGAGACCTCACACGTAGGCCTTCTAATGCGGGTCCGTTTGGATTCACTGGTCCCACATGTTCATGAAATTACCCACATCGGTCACAGTGACCTTGCCTGCACGCGGGCACCTCTGTCGCTGCCTTGTTTTAAAACTTGTGCACGTGACCACTTTGAGCAAACAAGTCATTCCTCGTCTCTAAATCCAGAGGGGGAAACTGGGACTCAGTTCTGCGTCGACGTGGCTACTTAACACAATGCCTGTTTACTGATCTTTCTGAGGACTTCGCACTTTTGCCCCTGATACTGGCGCCCAGCATGTCTGTGATGTCCCCTGGCCTGGCCTTGACACGTGGGGACGCCAGCCACACGGGGGCCCTGCCTGCAGCGCCCTCTGGCAGAAGCCCAGGAGGCCGGGCACGGACTCTGCTTTCAACAGGAACCAGCCTCCTCGGGGTCAGGCCCTGGTTCCAGGCTTCTCTGTCGTCACCCCGCCCCGTGTTCACCGCCCAGCATCCCCCCTGCTCCCAGAGGAGCCCCGGCCGCCGGGTGGGGGGGCCCATGGTGGGGGGGTGCGGGGGGGGCCTGGCTACTGGCGCACACAGCCGCCTCCCACCTCTCCCACCAGCGAGGGCTGGTGCGGGTCCCACAGGGCCAGGAGGTTCTGCTGAGCTCTGGCTCCTTCCCTTTCCTGACGTGACGTCTGTGTCCCGAGCTCCAGAGGCCCCACCATGTCGTGGATAAAGCTCGTCCAGAGCCGACCCCTCGGGAAGAGCTGCGCTGAGCTGATGCCTCTCGTTAGCTCTTAGCAGTTTGTTCTGGGGGGAGAGACCGTGTGGGAAGTTCCCAGAGGCGCCTGTGCCCCCCAACCCCACCCGCTCATCCTGCACTCGCAGAGGAAGGGACCCCTGTGTCCCCTTAGCACCAGGTCCCCAAGTGGGACGTCTTTCCCAAACCAGGATCTCGGTCACAGTGGAGCGGCCCCTTCCTGCCCCTCCCCGGCCACCTCTTCCGTCCTGGCCTCACATCTTACAGAACTGTTTGTTGTAGGATCAGCTCGGCTCGAGCTGGAGCTGCTGAGCACAGAGACATGAATGTGCCAGTGCAACCTCTGTTAACGGTTCTGTGAACAGAGGGTGGCTGGCTTTCCCTATCATGACAGTCAGACTCCCCGCGGGGGCAGGAGATGGACGGGGGGCTGCACCCCACCAAGCCCCTCGCTCACACCACCCAATGCCGCCTCCTGCTCCTGGACGGCCCGGATGTCAGTGGATCCTGGTGGGTCCCCTCCTCAGAGGGGCGCTCAGTGTGCAACTGACTAGGACACCTGGGTCAAGAGGCTGGCATGGGGTGGCCTCAGTACTCATGGAACTGGCTGACGTGGCCTCGGTCCCTGTGGTAGCGGCTCATGGTTTCAGTCCATGTTGTCGAGGTCGACGTGGCGTAGGTAGATGTGGCATGCGCTCACGTGGCTTGGCTGGTGTAGTCTCAGCTGTGCGGGTGTCTGGGTTGAGCCCCATTTCCATGGGCATGGGGGGTTTCCTGCAAAGCCACACCAGGTGATGGGGTGTGGACAGGGCATGTGTGGCTGGTGCAGCCCAGGAAGCCGGGAATTGGGAAAGGACAGCATGGGGCCGGGCCAGGAACAAGACCTAGACGGGACTGAGCGGGCACCAGTCCCGGCTGTCTCGGGGTTTCAGCAGCACAGCCAGGCCCATCGCCCTGGAGGCAGAGCAAGGGGACCTGGAGTGTCCGGCTGGCTCAGCACCTGGGTGGCCAGCCCTGAGACACCGGAAGCCTCGGGTTCGGTAACTGACTTCCACCCTGTCGGGCAGCCTGTCCAGATGGGGAGGTGACAATCGTCGGTGGAAAGCTGTCCCCCCCATAGACTCCAGCTGCATGTGGTCACGGCAGGCTTGAGGCTCTGCGGGTGGGGGGGGCTAGCTCCACCCCCCGGCTGCCCTGGCTCCCCTGATGGAGCCCTGCGGGACCAGCAGACCAGGCGCCGGCAAGGGGGCAGCCGTGGGGAGACGCCGGGTCACAGAAGGAGGCGGGTGGGTGCCCTGGCTCCCACCCAACTCCAGCCTCCAGCCCCACGAAGGTGCGTGTCTGCCCCGACGCAGAGCGTGGCCCCTTGTGTCCAGAGGCTACGCGGGCGAGCGAGCGAGGCCGGACCTCCCCCGCCTGGGGCAGCTCGCAGGACGCTGGGTGTGCGGGGCAGGCCCGGGGACCGGAACCGGAACCCGACCCGGAACCGGAACCGGCGTGACCAGCCAGGCCGGGGGATTGGCGAGAACCGTGGGGGGTACGCGGCAGCGTCCGCCTGTTTCCTCGCCTGGAAGGGACGGCGGACTCAGGACGGACTCGCGAGGTGGCCGCACAGGTCAGGGAGCAGGGGTGCGGCTGCCGGTGGGAGGGCCGGTGGGGGACCCAGAATCTGGGGAGCTGAGGGCGCACGTTGGGTCCATCCCGCCCAGGGCGGCGCCGGAGGCCCCGGACTCCACCCGGCAGGGGGCCCACACACCCCTGGGGGACGGGGCGGGTGGGGGCTGCCTCGGAGATTGGGGCACGTGGGCCCCCGCGACCTGGACTTTGCCCGAGACGACACGCCGGTGGACAGAGGCCCGCAGGGGCGCGGGTCCGTGTGTGCAGCTGGGCAGGCGGGAGGCGTGGGGCGGAGCCGGGGGTCACGGGCAGCCTGGGTCCCGGACGCGCGACACAGCGCCACTGACCCCGACCCCGACCTGACAGAGCCGTGGTGACCTGGGGGCGCGGGGCCCACCAGGCATCCGGCTTCAAGCTCTGCCTCAGATGGGATTTGGGGGCGTGAGTCCTCTACAACCTGGGACCATTATTTTAGGGGCCAACCTGAGCCAGACAGGCCAGGAGAGGGGTGGGGGCCACAGATGGAGCAAGAGAGGCCCGCTGAGGGCACCCTGTGCCTGTTCGGGCTGCGGGAGGGGGGGGGTCCCGGCCCTGGGGTGCAGCCTGGGCCCCGTCAGGCAGGCAGGCAGCCGTCACTGTGGGGACTCTGCCGCCTCGGAAACCTACTTGTCGGGGGCGGGGGGGACTCCTGGCCTGGAAGCGGGTCTGGGTGCTTCTTGTGAGGACGAGCTCTACAGGTAGAGACTCCCGGTACCAAACACGGTGGGGGGGGGGAGGGGCTGTGAAGGGACGGAAGGTGCCTGGTGCGCACGCGCGAGCCCCGCCGGCGCCCGGAACGCGGAACGGACGCGGCAGGCCTGGCGGGCCGAGGCCGCTGCCTGATTCCCAGGCCCCCGCTCCGCAGCTGTGCCCGCTGCACCCCCAAAGGTGAAGCTGGGGGCGCGCGCCGCCTCGGTCGGAGGGGCAGGGGTGGCCGGCGGGGCGCTTTCCAGCAAGAGGCGGCCGGAAGCCTGGAGTTGGGGACACGGCGGGACTTCATCCGCAGCCGGTCCCCGTCGGGCGGAGCGTCGGCAGGTCGACGCCGCGGCTCGGAACCGTCCGCGCGGGTTTTGACCACAACGGCCCTCCGTCCGGGCAGGCGGCCGAGCAGCGCTTCCGCCGCCCCTCTGCGCCCGGCAGGCCGGCGGCGCACTGCGCGTGCGCGAACAGGCGCGGGGCCGTCGGAAGTGCCGGTGGAGGCGTCCGCGCTGCCCGGTCGGGACGCGTGGGCCGCGGCAGCACCTTCCTCACGGGCCCCCGGGAGCCTTGGGGGCGGGGCGTCCGGGCGCACCAGGCCGCCGGTCCAGCCTGGGACCGAGCCGGGCCGCTTGAGACGTGCGTCTGAGAGAGAGGTTCGGGTGGCGGCCCCCCTCCGGCCTGCAGGCCGTGCGCGCGGCCCCAGCCCCCCCAAGCTCCAGGGCCCGGATGCCCCAGCCGCGCCGGGGAGCGTCTGGAGAGGCCGGCTCGCAGGAGGGGCGGGGGGCGGGGGGGCACCTGCCTGCTTCCAAGCGCGAAGGCACACAAATGCGTGGCTTCCGCCTGAGGCGCCCTGGAAGGATCTGGAAGCCTTGCAGGGGCGGGGCGCGGCCGGCCGAGCGTCCGCCGAGCGTCCGCGAGCGGCGCCTGGGGGTCCTGCTTGCGGCCGAGACCCCGCGCTTCCCAGCAGCCGGTCCGCCTGGGCTCCGGCTCGCACCCGCTTCCGGGCCGCCCGCCGGGGAGCGTCGGGTGGGCGCCCTCGGCGGTGGCCAGGTGCCCCTCAGCTGATGCTCATCGTAAGTTCTGTCCCGTTCACCTCGTTCACTCCGCCCCCCCCACCCCCCAGCTCCCCGCCTCTAACCACGAGTGTGTTCTCCATGCTCGAGTCTGTTTCTTGGTTTCTCTTTGTTTTCCCCCTTTATTTTGTTTCTTAAATTCTACGTGTGAGATCATATGGTAATTTGTCCTTCTCTCACCGACTTCGCTCAGTGTAACCCACCCTAACTCCACCCATGTCACTGCAGACGGCAAGCTTTCATTTTTGATGGCTGAGTAGTACGACGTGGTATATGTACGTGTACGCGTGTCCGTATACGTCCCACAGCTTCCTTTCCACTCATCGGCTCAAGGACATGGGCTGCTTCCACTGGTTCCATATTTGGGCTGTTGTGGACAATGCTCCCATAGCCGGGGTGTAATATTTTTGTGTTTTGGGGGTCAGTGCCGTGGTGTGATTGCTGAATTACAGGCTACTTCTGTTTTCACCCGTTGGAGGAACCTGCCCCGTCCTCCTGAGCAGCGGCGCCTGCTTGCCGTCCCCCGGCCGTGCGGAGGCCTTGCCGTTCCCCACATCCTCGCCGGCGCTTGCTGTTCCTTGCGCTGTGAACGTCAGCCATCCGGACGGGTGTGAGGCGGTTTCCCGGAGCAGCAGTGACGCCGAGCGTGCCGCACGTGCCAGTTGGCATCTGGATGTCTTCTTTGGGCATACGTCTCTTCATACCTTCTGCCCAGTGTTTTAAAATTATTCATTTTTAGGGTGTCGGTAAGATTTTGACAAGATTTTGGAGACTAACCCTTTATCCACCATGTCATTTGCAAGTATCTTCTCCCGTTGCAAGGCTGCCTTTTAGATCTGCTGATTGTTTGCTGGGCAGAAACTTTCTACTTTGCTGTGGCTCCCATAGTCCATTTTTGCTTTTGTCTCCCTTGTGTCAGGAGACATATGTAGAACGAGGGTGCTATTGCGGCGCCTGGGGGGCTCAGGCAGTTGAGCGTCCGACTTCGGCTCAGGTCATGGTCTCACGGTTCACGGGTTCGAGCCCCGCGTCGGGCTCCGTGCTGCCAGCTCAGAGCCTGGAGCCTGTTTCAGATTCTGTGTCTCCCTCTCTCTCTGACCCTCCCCTGCTCACACTGCCTGTATCTGTCTCTCAAAAATAAATAAAACGTTATAAAAAAAAAAAGAAGAAAGAAGCTGCTATGACCCATGGTAAAGAGGTTGCTGCCTGTGTTCTCCTGTGGGGTTTTTATGGTTTCAGGTCTCACATCTAGGTCTCTAATCCCTTCTGAACTGATTTTCACACATGGTGGCAGAAAGTAGTTCAGGTTCACTCTTCCGCACGTCGCTGTCCAGTTTTCCCAGCACCATTTGCCGAAGAGACTGTCTTTATCCTACTGGATATTCTCTCCTGCTTGGTCAAAGAGGAGTTGGCTGTACGTTTATGGGGCCGTTTCTGGGTTCTCTGGTCCACTGATCTGAGTGTCTGTGTTCGTGCCCGGAACGTTCTGTCTCGATGACCACAGCCTTGTAAAACCGCCCGAAGTCCCTGATTGTGGTGCTCCAGCTTTGCCGGCTGCTTGTTCAAGACCGTTCTGGCTATTCGGGGTCTTTTCTGGCTCTGTACCAACTTCGGGATTGTCTGTTCTAGCTCTGTGGAGAATGCTGGAAGGATCCCATTGCACGTGCAGACGGCCTTGGGTACTAGAGACACTTTAACGATACTTTTTTCCTGCAGCTCAGGAGCATGGGATGTCCTCCTTGTTTGTGTCATCTTGAGTTTCTTCCGTCAGTGTTTCAGCTCTCAGGGTACAGGCCCTCCACCGCTTTGGTTAAATCTATTCCTAGATGGTTTGTTGTTTTTGGTGCAATCATAAATGGTACCGTTTTCTTAATTTCATTTTCTAGTGCTTCATTATTAGTGTATGGGACGGCAACAGATGTCTGTATACTGATTTTTATCCTGCAATTAAAAAAAATTTTTTTAATGTTTTTTATTTATTTCTAGGAGAGAGAGAGAGAGAGAGAGACAGCGTGAGCAGGGGAGGGTCAGAGAGAGAGGGAGTCACAGACTGAAACAGCCTCCAGGCTCTGAGCTGGCGGTCAGCACAGAGCCCGACGCGGGGCTCGAACCCACGAACCGTGAGACCATGACCTGAGCTGAAGTTGGACACTTAACCGACTGAGCCACCCAGGCGCCCTATCCTGTGACTTTACTGAATTCATTGCTCAGTTCTAGTAGGTTTTCAGTGGAGGCTAAGGTGTCTGCTTTGGATGTCTGCCCATGGATGATGGTTAAAGGTCTAAGTGGGGACTGCCGCTTAGCGAGTCCCCAGGTGTCGTCTGAACCCGGGCCCTGCTCCGAGGGCAGGGAGAGACCAAGGAGAGGGCAGCCCACCTCAGGTGGGAGGCGGCAGGTTTAAGGAGCAGGGACGCTGCCTGCGTGGCTTGTCCGGGGCAGCAGTGACAGGGCCCATCTCCACATCTGTCTGCCTCCTCGTAGAGGCTCACGTAGAGGCCGTTACTGAGTTCAGTCACAGATACCATCTGGGTGGCCTCCCCACCACATGACCGCCTCAAGGCCACGTGCTTGGAGCAGCCTCCGGGAGGAGGGAAGGCAGGGGAAAGCCACCTTCCAAGGGCGGGGAGGGTGAGGGGCCTCCGATCGCCTGGGTCCGGGTCTTGGCAGGTGGTGGTCACAGCCTCTCGTCGACCCTCTCCAGCACCCCACCCCGCGTGCCCAGCTCTCCCGCGCCCTCGTGAACCCCTGTTCTGCGGTGGGCCCGAGCGGCCACGCGCCGGCACGGACATGTGTCCTGTGGCAGCCGTCCGGCTGCGCTGGAGGCAGAAGCCCCAGCAGTGAGAGCGGCACGTACGTGCAGGAGGAAGCGCGCGCGAGGACAGTGATTCCCCAGACAAGCCACAGCTTCTTCCAAGAGGCCCCTGACCCCAGCCACTGACCGATGGGCCCCCCAGGCTGGGGTTCGGATCACCCAGGGCACGCGCTGTGTCCTCGTGAGACGAGGTGTGTCTGCAGATTCGTCAGACCTCGGCATCCTGTTTGGATCGTGGTGCAGGTGCCTCCTTGGAGGAAGCAGAGACGGCCACGTCCACGGCCGTTTGGAGGACAGCTGTTTTCATTAGAGACACTGGGGTGTTTGGTGAGGACAGGCTTTGAGTCACCGAGTGACCACAGTCCGGGCTACAGAAAGCCGATGGAATGAACGGCAGCCACACAGTCGTCCCATCAAAGACAGAGCGCACCGTGTGGCCTCAGGAGAGGGAGCCTGTCCACTGTAGTTCCCCAGGGCAGGTTCTCCCCTGTGCCTGGGGGACACCCAGGGGACAGCGGCCCAACCCCCCAGGTGGAAGCCACGCCAAGCACGTGTGCCACGAAACCACGGAGGCCCATTGGGGTGGCCCACTAAGTCCCCAGGTGGGGGGACCAGTCTCCCTTCATCCGACAGGAGGGCTCTGGCCCCAGTGGTATCCGTCCCACATTCCTGGTACGGTTGGGGTGAGTTTGTTTAGAGTGATTTTTCTGTTCCCAACACAGGGGGGACAGGACACTGAAATGTCCATAATCCGGAGTAAGCCACATAAATCCACTCCAGTTCTGAGCATAGCCGTCCATGACTCTGATGGTGGTCTTTCTAGAACATTCCAGGGAGCAGTTCGATGGGCTGCATTTATAGTTTGTTGGACAGAAAAACATGACCACGCGCAGCACTGTGGATACGCTGTCGGCGATGTGGGATGACAGAGTGCTGGTCCTAGCTTGCTCTTAACGCCTCCCGACTTCCCCCCTGGGAGGCGATACCCACCACGTGGGCCACGGTAGGCAGCCCCCCGAGGCGTGAGGAGGTGGAGTGGGGGCGGGACATGACGGACCAGGACCCCGGCCTCTCCCTGTGCCGTGTCCATGCCAAGTGCAGTGCGTTTCAGTAGGTCTGCGTGCGGCGGGACCCCAGCGGAGCCGGAGTCGTTTCCCGTCACCCAGGCTGAGAGGCCGCTCGTCTGTCCGGGAACTTCGCGGTCCAGATTCCAGCACGCCTCTCCCGGGTGTGGCGGCGGCAGAGCCGTGGTGGAGCCGGGGCATCCAGGGCATCGAGTGTCCTGCAGCTGCCGTGCTGACGCTGCTGGGGGCCTTCCCGTCTCCCTGCGGACAACGGGCCCTACGGGTTGACCCTCAGAGGCACTAGAGCCTGGACGGAACGCTCGGACCCGCCCAAGGTGGTGTTCCCTGTTCGCAGCTCCACCCGCCTTCACGTCCCATGGTCCTTTCCACCAGCCTTGCACGTGGCTCTAGGAGGGACGGGCCCCCACGCGCCCCCATCTTGCACAGTGTGATCTTTGAAGTGTGACCCCCCGTGACACTCCGCTTCTCCTACCCCGGCGGTGGCAGCCTGGTTTGCACGGTGACAGGGAAGGCTTGGGTTACGCCAGGTGCAGTGTCCACGCAAACCAGGCCATGTTAGGACCCCCACCCAGAGGGCGGGGCCGGTGTAATCAGCGTGCCAATCCCCCCCGGGTGGGGACTTCACAGGTGGTCCTGGAACCTTGGGTATTGTTGGGAACACACAGGACACGGTGTCACGGCGCTGACCCAGGCGCTGGGCGCCAGGGGCGTCGGCATCTGTGGCGGTTGGCCGCCCCATCCGGACACAGAGGTGGCCCCGCCGTCTGTGCGCCGAGCTGCCATGTCTCCTGGAGAGGCGCTTGCTCAGCCTCAGCTGGGGCGTCCGCGGCCTGACTGTGGGCCTCATGAGCCGGACAGAGGTGGGTCGAGGGGACGGATGCTCACCCCACCCCCACATGCGGTGCGGCTGGGCAGTAACTTGGGGACGCACCTGAAAGGTGGTAATCTTGACCTTGTGACCCGTCACCAGAGGCGTCCTGAACACGGCACTGCAAATCCGGCAGAGGACCGTGCGGTCACTGTTGGGCACAGCCTCACGGATGGGGCGCTCACCCCCGTCCACCGTCACCTGTCACCCGCCGTCGGGCTCTAGCTACCATGCCAGGCTGTTGAAACCCTTTGGGGAGGTGCACAGTGGCCACAGTCAGTCCTGGGTGGCCCCCTGTCCCCTCGTGGCCCTGGGCAACTTCTGCTATTTGACGGTGACCAACCTTCAGGGGGCACAGGCCCCCCACTTCCTGGTTCCCACGCACCCCCTCCCCCCCCCACCACACCGCTTTGAGGACGCCAACCAGAGGCAAAATCCAGACAGAAACGCAGTGTGTGTCCTCAGGGTGGGGGGGAGGCCACGGTGTCTGTGTCAAGGGACCCCTGACCACAACTGCTTGCCCCCTGGGACCCTCGGAGCTCTTGTGGGGGTGACTGCATGTTCCAGTGCATTCCACTGCAGGACCGACCCACCAACGGCGCCTGTGTGCATCTCTGGAGGACCGACGAGCAGTGGGCTCACCGTGAGGCCTCTGCTGGCCCCCAGTGGCCCTCACCTGGCCGCGTCCTGCACCCGGGAAAGGAGGCCCCCAACCTGCGGAGGACAGTGTCCCTGAGGAGTTTTCTGGAGCAGGTGAGCCACCCGGGATGGCGGGGTCGATGGGGCAGATCTGAACCGCTGCCTCCAGGGAGTGCTGGCGGCCTGCCCATCTCCGCCGTCCCCTTGCTCACGTGGTGGAAGCCGCGTTCCTGGCGCGTGGGTCGCCGCTCTCACACGGAGGCCGTGGGCCAGCTGTCCTCCGTGGCTGCTCTCGCCCAGGCCCGTCTCTCCCATCCCATCCGCACGCCCCAGGTGCCGAGTGTGCAGCCGCTCGAGAGCTGCTCAGGTTTGTCTGACACCCGTCCCTGCGTGGAGAACGGGGAGGGACCGAGCACCGGTCGGTTAGCAAGGGGACTTACGTGCAAGGTCTGGGACAGCAGGGAGACGCGCACGTGTCTGGCTGCCACATCTGGAAGGTTGGACAGACGCCTCGGCGGGTCTCAGCACGTCAGCGTAGCCTGGCAGCAGGGAAGGCAAGCAGAGCCCCCGGCGAGGGACGGGAGCGGGCGTGGGGGCCCGGAGCACGGGAACCAGCCGCCTCGGCGCGTGCACAGCCGCCTCCGTGGTGACTCTGCAGTAACCAGTGGGACTGGGAGTCTAGGAAATCATCAGATTCTTGGCTGTTTATACTGAAGGGAATGACCGTGTAGAGGCGGCACGGTGGCTGTCCTACGGTAAGGTGCTAGCGCCAGGTAACTCCGAGGGGAAGTTGTGGTCATTTTCACACATTTCTGCCGTGTGTCCAGAGTGCCCTCGAGTGAGTAGGAAGGCACTGGAGCAGCACAGAGGTGAGGACACTGTCACCTCAGTGTATCTGCTGGGTTATCCCGCCAAGCTCCCGTGTGCAGCCCAGACCAGAATTCATCAGCCAGGTCCGTGTGCAGGACGACACGGCGTCGCTCAGCCGCCCCACCGACTGCAGATTCAGCAGCTGCGCTTGTAGATAAAATGCAGCACAGAGTCAGTCAGGAGTCAAAGTGGGGCTGTCTTCACAGAGTCTCTGCCCTGTGCCCAGAGCTACGTTCTGCAGCGTAGGGTTTGCGGGGAAGCAGAGGACTCTGTACCTGCTTGGCTCGCTGTATTTGCTGGGTTCTAACACCCAAGTGCCAGTTACAGTTCAGGCCAATCTTCTTCCTCCAAGTCACAGCGTAAGGGGGAACGTCAGTGACCCTTGGGCAGAGTCAAGTTCAGGTTTCCACTCTGGGTCAGCCTCCCTGCATCTCCCGTTTCCCAGCGAGCAGGCGCAGCCGACAGCGGAGCTGGGGGCTTGGGCTCGCCATGCCGGGGACGCTGGTGGCGCTGGTGTGTCCTCGGGTGTGACAAGGTCCAGGACGGTGACCGCGGAGCAGGCGGAGGCTGTCGCAGACAGTGGAGCTGTCTCTGGAGCAGGAGGCCCCCTTCCAGCTCCGAGCGGGGGTGCAGCAGCTCTTGCTGGGGCCGCTGCAGGGGTGCCCGCGGCGGCCAGTGAGGACGGTGTCCACCGGTGAGCAGGGGGCGGGGCCTGCTGGCCGGCAGCAGCGTCTACGCCAGCTCACCGCACCGCGGAGTCTCGCTGGAGTCACACACACGTGGTGCCCGGTGCGGTGTGAGTCACGAGGCTCCTGTCCTGCCAAGTTTTCATCTTCGTCGTTCCCGCCCCTCACGGGAACCCGTGCTCATCCCGGCCGTCAGCGCGGACGCGGCCCCGAGCACACGCGCCCCGCATCACTTGGGGCTAAATAGTCGGCATCCAGGGCTGATGCGCTGAAAGCCGGGGGTGGTCTTCCTACCTGACGTTTTTATAGAACCGTCCTATGATTTTCTTTAATTTGATAATGATGTGCCTTTTACTTCAGTCGCCCAGTGGGTGTGATTAGTGGCAGGTGCTGTACCTTCCCCAGTGCTGAGTGTGCATGCGTGTACGCACGTGTGCGTGTGGACCGATACCGTGACGTCTGTGATTAACACCTGTCCTTTTCACTGAGATGCCGGGGGGTGGTGTGCCGATTCTGGTCTCTGTGGGCGCCTGCGGGGACCATTCAGCACAGGCCTGTCCACGCTTTCTGTATCTGCGGTTTAGGGATCGCGCCGCCCACCCCCACCCCCCTCACCCCCCCGGGCTGGGTTAGCCGAGCTTCAGTCTCTAGACTGTCAGCAACCTAGGATTCGGCTGGGGCCCCCGGACCTCTCAGTTCCACCAGGGGCCGTGGGGTCGTGGCCGAACGGGAAGACGCGCCTTGTGTCTTGTGCCTCGACCCGTTCTCGCACTGGCCTTCCTGTGAAGTGGGCGCCCTGATCTGACTCGATGGTGGCTGGGAGACCTCAGCAAACCACCCGGGCGTCGCCTGCTCTCTGCTGCATGTGTGCAGCCGCCTTCTGGCAAGCGTAGGGGAGCCCTGCTCCTGACCACGTGTCTACAGTGGTCTGCGCACATAGCTTATGCTCTGATACAGGCAAGCATCCATTCTACACACGTTGTAGAATTTGGAAGTCTGTCAGCTTTGACCTTCTCTGGACTATTCATGGATGACCTCGGAGCTTTTTAAAGAAATTTTTTTAATGTTTTATTTATTTCTGAGAGAGAGAGAGAGAGAGCAGTGTGAGCGGGAGAGGGTCAGAGAGAAGGAGACACAGAATCTGAAGCAGCTCCAGGCTCTGAGCTGTCAGCACAGAGCCCGACGTGGGGCTCGAACCCACAAACCGTGAGATCATGACCTGAGCTGAAGTCAGACACTTAACCGACCGAGCCGCCCAGGTGCCCCAACTCGGAGCTTGACCTCTGCCCATCCTCACCTGTGTTGGAGGGTGGAGGTGTCTGGTCTTCCTGTCCTCACCATGTTCTCCTGCTGTGCGTGTCTGCGTGAGCTGTGGGGCGGGTGCCCGTGCAGCGTTCCGAGTTGTCCCTCTGCTGTGCGGGGACGTGTGTGACGATGCTGGAGATGGTGTCAGGTGCGCGAGTCTCTGCCCTACGTCCTTACCTCTCGTTTGACTTCCTACCGTGCACTTCCCCGCCGTGCTCCGTCCCAGGGAGCTCCGTCATTAGCTCTTGCCCAGGAGTCTGAGAACAGACCCACCTCATTCTCCTTTCCCTTTTAAATTTTTTTTTTAATGTTTTATTTATTTTTAGGAGAGAGAGAGACAGCGTGAGCAGGGGAGGGTCAGAGAGAGGGAGTCACAGGCTGAAACAGGCTCCAGGCTCCGAGCTGGCAGGCAGCACAGAGCCCGACGCGGGGCTCGAACCCACGAACCGCGAGATCATGACCCAAGCGAAAGTCGGACGCTTAACCGACTAAGCCACCCAGGCGCCCCTCATTCTCCTTTCCCTTAACGGGTTCTTCCCAGGGCAGCAGCCTGGTAGCTGGTGTGGAAGGGGCCACGGAGGCCGATGTGTCTGGAAAGCACGCACTGTGTCCCGTGCACCGGGTGGCCCCCATTACAAACCGCCCCAGTGTGGAAATGCTCAGTGCTGGAAAGTTCCGGCAGGTCCACTGTGGGCACACCTGGAGTTTCCTCAGTTGGTACGGAGGGCCAGCCTCCCATCCCTACGTCCTGCTCAGAAACATCCCATTTCCCAGTTAGGGCTCACGGTCGGGGTAGTTCCCCTGTTTGCCAGGGCTCTGCTTTGCCTGCCCCAGAACAGACCCTGGAGTTGACCTGTCACTGCTTTATTTTCTGTGAGCGGCTCCGCCGTTTGTGGGGCCAGAGAGCGCCCAGCTGAGCCTTTCAGCCGCTGGTGCCTGTTCTCTGGACACGGGAACTCGTTCGCCCAAAACCCACTCAGGTACCATTGGGGCGTGCAGAGTTCAGTCCCCAGGGGCCATGTTGCAAACCCTGGTGAGTGACGTGGCTCCAGTGCGTATTCGGAGTCCTCAGCTGGTGCCCGTGTCTTCCGGGTGCTGACAGCGCTTCTTCGGTCAAGGCTGGGCCAACCAGCATGTACTAAGTTTCAGATCCAGTGGTGATATGGTTATGGTATCACTTGTATCTGGGAGTATTCCCTCAATTTTTGTGGTTTAGTTTAAATTTGTTATTATAAATCTTCAGGACTCATGTTGTTTTAAGCTAATGTTATATGAAGTAGCCCACACAGTAAATAATTGTTCCTTTAGGAGTTTTTGGACTTCCCCCCTACTCCAAGTATGTGCTGTTATCTCCATTTCAAGGATGTTTTCCAAATGGGGATATTAAGGTACTTAGTGTAAATGGCTGGTCTGTCACCACGTTAGGAATCTAGGACCCATGTCCCTGGGCTTAATTTTCCTCCTAATCCTTTAATTAGCCTCCATCTCAGAAAGATCATGGAGTGGGCTTCCTGTGCACTGGTGGCTTTGCAGGTTGTCAGGACTGACTGCAGGGCTCCTGACGGACGCGTCCCCCGCCCCCCCGCCCATGCTCATGGGCAGTTGATGACCTGCGTCCTGTGCGTGCGCACTGACGGGCCGTGTCCTGTGTGTGTATGGGGTGCAGCATCCTCACCTGGGCATGTGTCTGAGAGTCCAGGTGCCAAGGGCGAATTGTTGTTGGTCCAGAGTATCTGCCTAGACTTGCCCCTCCTGCGTGGATGCACTCATTCTTCCCCAACACAAAGCTGGAGGAATCTACAGTCTTTCCAGGGTGAGGTGGATCTAGGGAAACCTAGGGCCACTGACTGCTGGTTTGGGGAAGGAAAACTTTTCCTCTGTCTTTCAAGGTTCTTCTAGTTGGTTCAAGAATTAACTTGACCATGAATGGGGCACGTGGGCGGCTCAGTCGGTTAAGTGTCTGACTTCAGCTCAGGTCATCTCCACCTTCTCTACCCCTCCCCCACTCATGCACAGACACACACTCATGCTCTCTCAAAAATAAACATTACAAATTTGAGTTTAAATAACTGACACGATTGGGGCGCCTGGGTGGCTTAGTCGGTTAAGCGTCCGACTTTCGCTTGGGTCATGATCTCGCGGTTCGTGGGTTCAAGCCCCGCGTCGGGCTCTGTGCTTGACTGACAGCTCAGAGCCTGGAGCCTGTTTCAGCCTGTGACTCCCTCTCTCTCTGACCCTCCCCTGCTCACGCTGTCTCTCTCTCTCTCCTAAAAATAAATAAAACATTAAAAAAAAAATTTTTTTTAAAAAAAAATAAATAAATAACTGACACGATTAACAGGAGAAAGAAACAAGGTTTTATCACATGCACACAGAGGCCCAGTGATGAAACTGAGACAAAGAATGACCAAGGCAGGCCGCATTTGTACATTTTAGACCAAGAGGCATAAGTCTGAGGAACTTGCAGGACAATTAGTCAAGTAATCAGGTATTAAATAAGAGACATTTCTATTGAAATAAAAACAGTGGAGTGGAGCAAATTATACACCAGTTTTTGAGTTCTGAGAGTGGCCAGTAGAGAAGATTTCTAGATTTCCATCTTTAGATGGCATGAAGGCAATCGGAGAGATTTTTCTGGGCCGCCGTTGGAATGTCTACGGTGATCTCTTGGAGTGGTCCACACAGCACCAGGCCTGGAGCCTGTATATGAGCAAGCTATTGTGGTGATTTCTCTGAAGTGTACTCGGAGTCGTTCGTTTCAGTTTGCAAGGCTTCAGGAAAAAGGGCAGTTTCAGTGTTCAGGGATTTCAAGTCAAAAAGATGGAAGGAAATTGGAATGTTAGTTTGGAGAGTTGTAGTCTGACATTACAAGAATCTGGAAGAATTCGAGATCCAGAGTTGTTTACAGACAGAAAGCAAAACCTCAAAACAACGGAACTAGAATCTGATATCCAAAAGTACACATTATAGTTACAATGGAAATGAAACTTTCAACAGTTATTCCCATTTCTATCAATGGTAACCATCGTAAGACTAATTGGTTTCCAAATCAGGTCAAGTTTCAATAAACTTGGCTTCTTATTTATATCAGTACAGCAAGAATCAGCAATTGATCAATATAGGCTATTATAAATACACTTTGTTAGAACTTTTCATAAGGAATCTAGGATTAAGGTTTTTGAAGTATAGTTGACACTCAACGTTACAATATTTATACTTTCAGTTGTGCAGTACAGTGATTTGACAAGTCTACACAGTACGTAGAACTCACCATGAGAAGTGTAGTTACTCGGCCGCCATTTACTGTTACTACACTGTCACTGACCATATTCTCTAGCCTGTATTTTTCCTCCCTACTGGGAGTCATAACTGGGACTCTGTACCTCTTCATCGCCTTTACCTACTCGGCCCCTCCCCCACCCCCTTTCTTCTGCAACCAACAGCTTGTTCTCTCTCTGATCCTATTTCTGGTTTGGGTTTATTTTTGTTCTTTTGTGTTTTAGATACCACATATAAGGAAATCTGGGTTTCCCTCCCTCTGTCCAACTGATTTCACTCCGCATAATACCCTCTAGGTCTGTGTTACAAATGGCAAGAGTTCTTTCTTCGTGACTGAGTAGTATTTTTTTTTTTTTTACAAATAGTTTATTGTCAAGTTAGTTTCCACATAACACTCAGTGCTCATCCCCACAAGTGCCCTCCTTCATGCCCATCACCCCTCCCCCCCACATCCATCAGTCCTCAGTTTTTGTCAGCATTCAAGAGTCTCTCATGGTTTGCCTCTCTCCCTTTCCCCCACCATTTCCGCCCTTCTTCTCCCCCTTGGTCCTCTGTTAAGTTCCTCCTAATCCTCCTATACGTGCACAACATATGATATTTGTCCTTCTCTGCCTGACTTATTTCGCTCAGCATAACACCCTCAAGGTCCATCCATGTTGCTACACGTGGCCAGATTTCATTGTTTCTCATTGCCATGTAGTATTCCATGGTATAGATAAACCACATCTTCTTGATCCATTCATCTGTTGATGGGCACTTAGGCTCTTTCCATGTTTTGGCTATTGTGGAGAGTGCTGCTATGAACATTGGGGTACATGTGCCCCTAGGCATCAGCACTCCTGTGTCCCTTGGGTAAATTCCTAGCAGTGCTAGTGCTGGGTCCTAGGGGAGTTCTAGTGTTAGTTTCCTGAGGAACCTCCACACTGTTTTCCAGAGGGGCGGTACCAGTTTACATTCCCACCAACAGTGTAGGAGGGTGCCCATTTCTCCACATCCTCGCCAGCATCTAGAGTTCTCTGATTTGCTCATTTTAGCCACTCTGTCTTCGTGACTGAGTAGTATTTTACTGTGTATGTATGTTACATCTTTATCCATCTTCACTGGACATGCAGGTCATTTCCATATCTTGCCTGTTATAAACAGTGCTTCAGTGAACATGGCAGCGAATGCATACGTCATTTTGAATTAGTGCTTTATTTTCTTTGGGTAAATACCCAGTGGTAGAATTACTGGACTGTATAGTGTTTCTATTTTTAATTTTTTGAGGCCTTTGCATACTGGTTTCCTCAGGGGCCACACCAGTCTGCATTAAAGACACCTGCATTAAAGGCACCTAAAGACAGTGCATGAAGGTTCCTATTTGTCAACATCCTCACCATACTTGTCATCTCGTCTGTTTGACACCAGCCATTCTGACAGGTGTGAGGTGATCTCTCCTTGTGTGTTTTTTTTTTTTAATGTTTTATTTATTTCTAGGAGAGAGAGAGAGACAGCATGAGCAGGGGAGGGTCAGAGAGAGAGGGAGTCACAGACTGAAACAGGCTCCAGGCTCTGAGCTGGCAGTCAGCACAGAGCCCGACGCGGGGCTCGAACCCACGAACCGCGAGATCATGACCTAAGCGAAAGTCGGACGCTTAACCGACTAAGCCACCCAGGCGCCCCTCTCCTTGTGGTTTTGATTCGAGTTTTTGTGATGATTAGTGATGTTGAGTATCGGCGTGTAGCCACTGGCCATCTCTGTGTCTTCTTTAGGAAAATGTCTGCTTGGAGCCTCTACTGTTTTAAAAATTGGGTTATTTGGTGGGATTTCTGTGTGTGTAGTTGGGAGTTCTTATATGTTTGGATATTAACACCTTACTGAATATATCATTTGCAAATATCTTCTCCTATTCATTTTCCCTGAATTTTCATTTTGTTGATGGTTTTGTTCATCTAGCAAAGCTTTTCAGTTTGGTGTAGTCCCAATAGCCTGCTCTTGCTTTTGTTCATTTTGCCCAAAGAAACACACAAGAAGAAAGTTGCTATGGCTGATGTGCAAAGGTTTACTTCCATTTTCTCGTGGGAGCCCTATGGTTTTAAGTCTTTAATCTCTGTTGAGTTCATTTCTTTTTTTTTTTTTTACTGTTTTTTTAAATTTATTTCTAGGAGAGACAGCGTGAGCAGGGGAGGGTCAGAGAGAGAGGGAGTCACAGACTGAAACAGGTTCCAGGCTTTGAGCTGGCAGTCAGCACAGAGCCCGACATGGGGCTCGAACCCACGAACTGCGAGATCACGACCTAAGCAAAAGTCGGAAAGTCGGACGCTTAACCGACTAAGCCACCCAGACGCCCCTCTGTTGAGTTCATTTCTGTGGGTAAAAGAAGCAAGTGATCTCATTTCAATCTTTCGCACGTGCTGTCCCGTTTTCCCAGCACCACGTATTGAAGAGACTCGCTTTCTTCACTTCATATTCTTGCCTCCTTTGTTGTAGATAAGTTGGCCATGAGACTCTGGGCCTATTTCTGGGCTGTCTGCCCTGCTCCACTGATCTGTTTTTGTGCCAGTCCCATACTGCTTGGATTACTGCAGCTCTGTAATCCTGGGATTGCGATACACTCAGCTCTGTTCTTCCTTCTCAAGATTGCTTGGGTTATTTCGGGTCTCTGAGGTTCCATATGCATTTTAGGGTTCTTGTTCTAGCTCTGTTACAAATACTACTGGTGTTTTGATAGGGTTTCCATGACTGTGGAGATTCCTTGGGGCAGGAAGGACACTTTAACAACATTCGTTCTTCCACTCCATGAGCTTTGTGTATGTTTCTGTTTGTGTCGTCTTCAGTTGCTTTCATAATATTTTGTAGTTTTCAGAGTACAAGTGTTTCACTTCCCTAGTTAAATTTATTCCCAGGTATTTTATTCCTTTTGGTTCAGTCATAAATGTAATTGTTTTCTTAACTTCTCTTTATGGGACTTTGATACCAGTGTGTGGAAACACAACACATTCCTCTGTACTGACTTGGTCTCCTACAGCTTTACTGAATGCAGTTATTAGTTGTAAGAGTCTTGGTGGAGTCTTCCAGCTGTTCTAGATGGAGTATCACACCGTCTGCAAACAGTGCCAGTTTTACTTCTTCCTTACCCATCTGGATGCCTTTTCTTTCTCTTTCCTGCCTGGTTGCCAGGGCTTAGTCTTCCAGTACCATGTTGAACAATGGTGGCAACAGGGGCCATCCTTGTCTTTCCTGATCTCAGAGGAAAAGTTAACCACCACTCAGTTTATCACCACTGACTTTGATGTGTTCTCAGCATTTGCCACACGTGGCCTTTATCAGTTGATGGGCTTCCTCCTATGCCACTCTGTTGGGATTTTATCATGAATGGATGTTGTCAAATGATTTTTTTGCATCTGTTGAGACAATCATGTGGTTTTTCTCCTTGTTGTCATTAATGTGGTATGTCACCGTGATTGACTTCGGTATTGAACCTCTCTTTCATGTCTGGAATAAACCCCACTTCACTTGGGCGTACAGTCCTTTTAATGTACTGCTGAACTTGGTTTGTGAATAGTTTTTTGAGGGGTAATTTTGCATCCATGTTCATCAGGGATATTGGCCTGTAGTTCTCCTTTATCGTGGTGTCTTTTTCTCTTGTGGTGTCAGGGTACTGCTGTCCTCATAGAATGAATCTGCAAGTTTTCCTTCCTATTTTTGAATTGGTTTGAGAAGAATAGTTATTAACTCTTGTTTAAATGTTTGGTAGAACTTATCCGTGAAACCATCTGGTTCTGGACTTTGTTGGGAGTTTATTGACTACCGATTCAGTTTCATTATTAGTGATCAGTCTGTTCAGATTTTCTACTTGTTCCTGGTTCAGTTTTGGAAGATTGTATGTTTCTAGGAATGTATCCACTTCTGGTTGCCCAATTGACATACAATTTTTCATGTTATCATAATCCTTCATATTTTTTTTTCTCATTTCTATTTATTTGAATTCTTTTGTTTTCATAATGAGTCTAGCTAAATGTTAATTAGTTTTGCTTCTTTTCAGAGAACCAGCTATTATTATTTTTTTTTAATGTTTTATTTATTTCTAGGAGAGAGAGAGAGACAGCGCGAGCAGGGGAGGGTCAGAGAGAGAGGGAGACACAGAATCCGAAACAGGCTCCAGACTCTGAGCTGGCAGTCAGCACAGAGCCTGACGCGGGGCTCGAACCCACGAACTGCGAGATCATGACCTAAGCGAAAGTCAGACACTTAACCGACTAAGCCACCCAGGCGCCCCAGCCAGCTCTTAGTTTTATTGGTCTTTTCTGATTTCTTTAGTCTCTATTTCATTTCTTGCCACTCTGATCTTTACCATTCCCTTCCTTCCACCAACTTAGGGCTTTCTTCTTCTTCTTGTAGTTCCTTGAGGTGTGAAGTTAGATTGTTTGAGACTTGGGGCACCTGGGTGGCTCAGCTCAGTAAGCTCAGGTCATGATCTCCTGGTTCATCGGTTTGAGCTGTGCATTGACCTGTCTGTGCTAAAAGCTCAGAGCCTGGATCCTGCTTAGGATTCTGTCTCCCTCGCTCTCTGCCGGTCCCCCATTTGTGGGTCCCCTCACACGTGTGCTAATATAAGTAAACATTTAAAAAAAAGATAACCAGATATTTTAAAAAAGATTGTGAGACTTTTCTTGTTTCTAGAGGTAGACCTGTATCACTATATGCTTCCCTCTTACAGCTCTGCTGCTTCCCAAAGATTTTGCACTGCTGTGTTTCCATTTTCATTTGTCTCCAGGTATTTAAAAAAAATCTTCTCTGATTTCTTCGGTGACACATTTGTTGAGTAGCATGTTGTTTTGTTTTCTCCATGTTTTTTCTTTTTTTTTTTTATTTCTAGGAGAGAGAGAGAGACAGCGTGAGCAGGGGAGGATCAGAGAGAGAGGGAGTCACAGACTGAAACAGGCTCCAGGCTCTGAGCTGGCAGTCAGCACAGAGCCCGACGCGGGGCTCAAACCCACGAACCGCGAGATCATGACCTAAGCGAAAGTCGGTCGCTTAACCGACTAAGCCACCCAGGCGCCCCTCCATGTTTTTTCTTGTAATGGGGAAAGATGCTCGATGAGGTTTGATCTTCTTCAGTTTGCTGAGACTTGATTTGTGGCCCAACTTGTCATCTGATCCAGAGAATGTTCCTTGTGTACCTGAGATGCAGGTGTGTTCTGCTGTTTGGGACGGATTGGTCCATATGTATCTGCTAAGTCCATTTGGATTCACGTTGCTAAAGGCTAATGTTTTTGCCTTGATTCTCTGGATGATTTATCCATGGAGGCAGGTGATATGTTACAGTCCCTCTCGTATTACATCACTGTCAATCCCTTGATGTGTGGTAATACCTGTGAATAACGTACGTATTTGGGTGTCCCTGTGCTGGGAGCGGAGATGCTCACAACCGCCCTGTCCTCTTGGGTTGATCCCTTTATCACTAGGTAATGCGTTCCTATGTCTCTGGTTACAAACTTTATTTTTTCTGGTAGAAGGATTGTTACCCTGGATGTTTTCCCTTCAGTTTGCACAGATCTCTTTTCCATCCCTTTACTGTCTGTCTGCAGGTGTCTTTAGGTCTGAAGCGAGTCTCGTAAACTGCACATGGATGGGTCCTCTTTGTTTTCTCCATTCAGTCACCTCTGTCTTTTGATTGGAGTGTTTAGGCCATTTGCACTTAAGGTAATTATTGATATGTGTGTCCTTATTGTCACTTTGTTAAATTTTCTCTGGTTGGGTTTGTGGTCCTTCTCTGTTCCTCCTCCTCATTCTCTTCCTTTATAATTGATGACCGTCTTTAGTTTTATGCTTGGATCCATTCTCTTCTTTTTTTGGTGTATCAGTCACAGGGTTTTGGTTCGTGGCTACCATTAAGTTTATATATAACATCCTCACTATACAGCAGTCCGTATTAAGTTGATGGTCACTTAAGTTCAAACACATCCTAAAGCCCTACATTCTTATTCTCCTTCCATGCGTCTATGATGTCATCTCACGTCTCTTAGGAGTTTCTTACCTGTGACTGGTTTTATTACGTTTGTCTTTTCACCTGCAAATCGCCTTCGTAAGTAGTTGATCTACTACCTGTAATGTATGTTTGTACTCGTGACAATTCTCCTTCACAATTTTCTTCCAACTAGAGTCTTGTCTTTGCTACTTCAAGAAGTCCTGTAGATGTTTCTTGTAAGGCTAGTTCATTGGTGATGAACTCCTTCAACCTGTGCTTGTGTGGGACACTCTCTCCCTTATCTTTACTTCCGAGCGGTGTGGTGGACTTGGACGTAAGTCTTCTCCTGCAGCACTCTGCACACATCGTGCCACTCCCTCTGGCCTGCAAGGTTTCTGTGGAAAAATCGGCTGATTGCCCTTTGGGGTTTCCCTTGTGGGCAACTGGTTGCTTTTCTCCTGCTGCTTTTAAGATTCTCTAATTGTTGATGTCTGGATTCTCATCTGTTGTGGGAGGACCTGCTAGGCCTCATCTTCTATGGGGTTGTCTGTGCTTCTTGGTCCCGAGTGTCTGTTTCCTTCCTCACGTTAGGGAAGTTTTTGCTATTTAAGTAACTTTCTGTCCCTTTGTCTCCTCCTTCTGGGACCCCTCCAGTGTGAGCGTGTGTACGCCTGATGTTGTCCCAGAGCTTTCTGAACCTGGCCTCCTCTTATTCACGTCATCCTTCCCTGCTGCTCAGCGTGGATCATGACCTTGTCTTTCAGGTTGCGGATCTGTCCTTCTGCATCTCGTAACCTCCCGATCTCTCTGTGTGTTGATTTCAGGTATCATCTTCTCTGATTCTTACATTTGCTGTCTCTCTGGGGAAGTTCTCACTGAGCTCGTCCCCTCTTCTGTTGAGTTCAGTGCGCACTTTCATGACCTCTGCTTTGAAGTCTTTCTCAGGTAGATTGCTTAGCTCTGTTTCATATGGTGGTCCTTCTGAAGTTTTGTCTTTTTCTTTGATTTGGAGCATGTTCCTGTCTCATTTTGACTTTTCTGTGTTGAGTTAGGTGGAACGGCTTTGTCTCCTAATCTTGGAGAAAAGGCCTTATTTAGGAACACCCCCGTGCAAATTGCATATGCCTGGGGTTTTGGATGGCTGGCACTATGGTGGGTGGGGGTCTCAGTGTGCTCCGGGCCAGGGCCACCCTGATGGGACAGCTAGAGCTGAAGCAGGTGTGGACAAGGGGACCGCAGGGTGCTCCGTGCAGAGGGTGCCCTGCTGGAACAGGCGGAGGTAAGGTGGGCACAGGCCTGGAGGTCCCAGAGCATTCAGTGAAGCAGGGGACACAGGGTGCTCCACAGGGGCCTCCTGATGGGATGGATGGCACGAGCCAAGGGAGTGTGGACCAGGTGGTTCTGGGGCACTCCACACTGGGGGGGGTTCCCTGGCCAGTCACGGGGAGCTGACACGGGAGCAGGCCTGGCACGTCCCAGGGTACTTTGTGCCTCTGTCACCTTGGAGAGCTGGTTGGGGGGGTCTGGTGTGTGCTGCGCTGGGGCCCAGGGCTCGCTGAGGCAGCAGGCTGGCTAGGGAGCCCCCTACCAGCTCCATGAGCACTAGCCAGGTGAAGGGGGAGGGTAAACCACGGTCTGGCCAGCACCTCCAAACCCCCACCTCGGGCCAGGGGCTCTAGGATTGTTTCCTTTATATTCTAGCTGCCCTTTTACCTTGTGGTTCTTTGTGTCCTGGTGGCGTCTGTCCTGTCAGCCCTCAGTTCTTCTGCAGGAAGGACTGCTGTCCAGGGAGGATATGACTCAGGGTCTTGCGATCTCACCACCTTTGACGCCAGTTTACTCTTCCTGCGGTTCTGTACAAGGGGCGGGAGAGCAGTGCACGTGGCTGGGGTTTGCACAGAAGTCCGCGCGGGTGTGAGGGCACCAAAAATAATACGGTACCAAACGCCCACAAATACAAAGAAGAAGAATAAACCCGACCTCTGAACGGAGCAAGACCGTCCCGAAGCGCGGAGGGTTAGGAGTAGCTCCGCAGCGGCGCCCCCAGGACTGCCTCCAGCTGCTGGGCGGTCCTCTGGCACTGCCGCTCCACTGCTTCACATTCATTTTCCATCAATTCAGCTAAGAAAGGGATGGACTCTGGTAGCAAGACAAGATCATTCTCCTTTAGTTTTTCAGCCAGTGCTAACACCGTAATCAGAGCAGCAAATCGAACCTTGGGTGAGGAGTCTCTCGTCTTTAGCAGAATCTGGTAGTTCAGCGGTTTCCAGAGAGAGTCGTCTGCCATGGCCACGGAGAACTGCGCTATGCACGGGATCAGGTGCTTCGTCACTCGCTCCTGGAACCGTTCCTCTCCTCCCAGCCTGTTTTCTAGCTGGTCCACCAGGGGCATCATCAAGGCTTCTGCTCTCTCTTTACTGATAAAATGCTGAGTATCAAATAGGATACTCAAAGTGTCACCCCCAGACTTTGTAATGACTGTAGATGGAGGTCACCTCCTCTCGCCTTGAGGCCCCCCAAAGATCCTGGGGTTTTTGCTCCTCTGAGCAAATGACCTTTGATCCCCTGGGAAGGCTGCAAGGACCCTGCAAGCAAGTCATCAAGGGGCCATTTCCAAGCCGCTTTAGTGGCTCCATAAAGTCAACCTCACTTCCTAAAAGCTGGCTGGTCAGTTCTGAGTCAACAAGGTCTTTCTCAAATCTGGCTCCCATCAAAACCTCAGCAGCGTTCCCCATTCGGAGAACACATCCTCACCAAGCGTACGCCAGGATGGACGTGGCCGTGGAAACAGGAACAGGCAGACACCGACCTCAGGGCAGCACGTCGAGGCACAGGACTCAAGTCTCCATCCTGTTTACAAAGGTGTCGTTTACAGAACTGCCGTAAGTAGATGTTCTATGGGGAACAGAATAGATGACTGTGAACAAAGTCATGGCAATTGTAAGTGTCCTCCTAGTATTCAGTCCCATGTAATGGATCATCGATCTGTTATGCTTTTGTGGGGCTGTTGGGTCCCCCACAGAGTTCTGTAAATCTGACCCCGGGTCAGTGGTACCATATGAAATTACGGGAGATCCTACTCTAGTGCCTGGGTGTGTGCTCACCCCGTCTCCTGAGGAGGAAGCACCCCTGCAGAAGCATTGGAGCACAACCATCGTAAACGAGGAAGGACATAAAAAGGCCGTGTTTAAATATCTGCTTAGTTCCTGACAGTGCAGCTGACGAGGAGATTTCGGGACTTCTGTGGCCCAGGGTCCTTCAGGATGACAGAATTACAGGTGATAACACACCAGGACCAATCAGATCTTCAGGAGTTGTGTACGGCTTCAGAATGCTCGGTTTCACATAGATTTCTACAGATGTCATCTCAGAAGAGTTAGCACCACTTACCAGGAACAAGTTCTGCAAGTACTTCTCCAGCTGCTGGAAGGGACTCTGCCACTTGGGCCTCCACTTGATCCAGAGGCTGACGTAGGAGGGGCACCTGTGTTGGCTGCTCGCTTCAAAGTCCTCAGCCTACCAGCATGGTGCATTTTAGGGTTCCCCGCCCACCCACGGGCACTTGTGTAGGCTAGGGCTTGGAATTTTCTGGATTCCTTCGACCCACAATTGCCCCTCCCGTTCCCAGCCCCTCCTGGCAGGGGGCCTGTCTCGGGCCCAGGATCAGTGAATCGGAGAGGGCTGCACGGGCGCCATGCACACCCCAGGCCCATGGAGCTCAGGCCATTCCCACCACAGCCTCCAAGGTGGACAGGAACGCCTGGGAACCCTGAAATGCAGCCTTAAACTGGCAACACGCCTTCCCGGTTGGCCTTGCCGCCTGATCATGGCCTGTAGCTTCTGCTGCAGTCGAGGTCCCCAGGTGTTGTTGGAGGTTAGCCTGGCAGGACCGTGTCTTCAGCTCGACCTTCACTTGGGAAGTAAGCACAGCTGTAGAGTTTAGGGCCTAGAGTTGGCACGGGCCGTGTGCTGTCTGCTTCTGAGACCAGGTGGCTTCTGCATCGGTCCTTGGCCACCCTGAGTATCGATGCAACTGCACGAAAAACGTACCCCATCAGCCAACCTCAGGCGACCAGGACAAGGCTGATGTGCCCAGATCAGGCTGGTCCTCACCTACCTGCATGGCCCCAGGGCGGAGGGAACACAGCCCCTCGGATCTTTCTGAAGTGTTCGCGTTCAACCAGGAAAGGTCAGCCACTCTTTGAAGAGGCTGTTTGATGGGGTCCTGGGCTTCGCATTCATTAAGGCTGCAGGGATCTCTTCGTGAAGGGCGCTCCAGCAGCCAGACACTGGCCCTGCTCCAGGATGAAACATTTGACAAAATTCAACACCAATTCATGATACAAATTGAGCAGTCTAGCAATCCCTATCAAAATAATGCCAGCATTCTTCACAGAGCTAGAACAAACAACCCTAAAATTTGTATGGAACCAGAAAAGACCCTAAACAGCCAAAGCAGTCCTACAAAAACAAACCAAAGCAGGAAGCATCACAGTCCTGGACTTCAAGCTATATTACACAGCTGTGAACAAGACAGTATGGTCCTGGCACAAAAACAGACACATAGATCAATGGAACAGAACAGAGAAACCAAAAATGGACCCAAAAATGTATGGCCAACTAATCTTGACAAAGCAGGAAAGGGTATCCAATGGAATAAAGACAGTCTCTTCAGCAAATGGTGCTGGGAAAACTGGACAGCGACGTGCAGAAGAATGAACTTGGACCACTTTTATATCATACACAGTAATAAAAAACAATGGATGAAAGACCTAAATGTAAGACAGGAAGCCATCAAAACCCTAGAGAAAACAGGCAACAATCTCTTTCACCTCGCCCACAGCAACTTCTTCCTTGACACGTCTCCAGAAGCAAGGGAAACCAAAGCAAAAATGAACTACTGGGACCTCATCAAAATAAAAAGCTTCTGCAGAGCGAAGGAAACAGTCAGCAAAACTAAAAGGCAACCGACTGAATGGGAGAAGATCCTTGCAAATGACATATCAGATAAAGGGTTAGTATCCAAAATCTATAAAGAACTTATCAAACTCAACACACACAAAAAAAATAATCCAGTGAGGAAATGGGAAGACATGAATAGAAACTTTTCCAAAGAAGACACCCAAATGGCCAACTGACACATGAAAAGATGCCCAACATCACTCATCATCAGGGAAATACAGATCAAAACCACAATGAGATACCACCTCACACCTGTCAGAATGGCTGACATTAACAACTTAAGAAGCAACAGATGTTGGCGACGATGCAGAGAAAGAGGAACCCTCGTGCACGGCTGGTGGGAATGCACACTGGTGCAGCTACTCTGGAAAACAGTATGGGGTTCCTCAAAAAATTAAAAATAGAACTATCCTATGACTCAGCAATAGCAAGGGATATAAGAGTGCTGTTTCAAAGGGGTACATACACCCCAATGTTTATACCACTACTATTGATAATAGCCAAAGTATGGAAAGAGCCCGAATGTCCATCAACTGATGAATGGATAAAGACGATGTGGTTTATATATACAATAGAATATTACTCAACGATCAGGGGCGCCTGGGTGGCTTAGTCGGTTAAGCGTCTGACTTTCACTTAGGTCATGATCTCACAGTTCGTGGGTTCGAGCCCCGCGTCAGGCTCTGTGCTGACTGCCAGCTCAGAGCCTGAAGCCTCTTTCAATCTGTGACTCCCTCTCTCTCTGGCCCTCCCCTGCTCACACTGTCTCTCTCTCTCTCTCTCCTAGAAATAAAAAAAACAAAAAAAAAGAATATTACTCAACGATCAAAAAGAATGAAATCTTGCCACTTGCAACAATGTGGATGGAACTAGAGTGTATTTGGTAAACAAAATGTCAGGCAGAGAAAGGCAAATATCGTATGACTTCACTCATGGAACTTAGGATACAAAGCAGATGAATGTAAGGGAAGGGAAGCAAAAAATAAAACAGGGAGGGAGACCAACTATAAGAAAGTCTTAAGTACAGAGAACAAACGGCTGCTGTAGGGGTGTTGGGTGGGGAGGGGCAGTAAGGACACTTGTTGGGATGAGCACTGAGTGTTACATGTGAGGGATGAATCACTAAATTCTATTCCTAAAATCATTATTACACTATGTTAACTTGAATTTAAATTAAAAAACCCTCCACAATCTAGGAATGAGGGGGAGCTCCCTCAACTTACTTAAGAGCATCTACCAGAAACATGCAGCTAACATTATACTTAATGGTAAGAAGCTCGACATTTTCTCCCTGCGATCAGGGACAAGGCAAAGATGTCCCCCCTTGTCACTGCTTTTTTTTTTTTAAGGTTTTATTTTTGAGACAGAAACAGCACGAACAGGGACAGGGCAGAGGGGGACGTAGAATCTGAAGCAGCTCCAGGCTCTCAGCTGTCAGCACAGAACCCGATGTAGGGCTTGAACCCACAAACAGTGAGATCATGACCTGAGCCGAAGTCAGACGCTCAACCGACTGAGCCCCCCAGGCGCCCCTGCCACTGCTTTTCAACATTATGATGAGAGACAATGACATTCTGGGAGAGGGAAGGGGGTAGGTGATGACAACCGAGTGTAAAGCCCTGGCTAATGCGACCAGGCTGGAGAAAAGTCCCAATTTCTCAGCAAGGTATTGTGCAGATGTCAACAAACAGATTCCAAGCATATACGGAGAGGCAAGAAATCCAGACTAGCCAGCTCAGCTCTGGAGGAGGAGGAGGTTAGAGAGCTGGCCCCATGCTACCCAATGTCACAACTCACTGGGGAGCCACGGTGATGGGGACAGGGTGGTCCTGCTGAAAGAGCAGATCAACAGGACAGAAGAGAGAGCCCGGAAGACGACCCACATCAGCACAGTCCACTGATGCTGACAGAGGAGTAAAGATAACGCAACGGAACAGAGAGGGCCCCCCATAAACAATGCCAGGACAGCAGGACATCCATGGGCAGAAAACAACCCCTGTAGACAGAGACCTTGCACCCGTTAGAGTCCATGCAAACCGGAGCACAGGCCTCAGGAACACACAAGACGGCAGGCCCGCCTTGTGGTCCGGTGCTGCGATGCTGTGTTTTCTCACATCGAAGGTCTGTGGTGCCAAGGCTACTGGCGCCGTCTTCTTACAGCATTTGCTCATTTCTTTTCTTTTTTTTTTTTTATTTCTAGGAGAGAGAGAGAGAGAGAGACAGCGTGAGCAGGGGAGGGTCAGAGAGAGAGGGAGTCACAGACTGAAACGGGCTCCAGGCTCTGAGCTGGCAGTCAGCACAGAGCCCGACGCGGGGCTTGAACCCACGAACCGCGAGATCATGACCTAAGCGAAAGTCGGACGCTTAACTGACTAAGCCACCCAGGCGCCCCAGCATTTGCTCATTTCATGTCTGCGTCCCACTCAGTGTTCCACGTGTTTCCGTCGTCTCTTTGTCGTGGGAGCCTCGACGTTACTGTTGTAACGGGGGCACCAGGACGTGCGATGGCGAACTTCGTCAGTACACACCGTGCAGGCCGCGTCCCTTGTCCCTGCAACAAAATAGTACTGAAATCAGGGCAACTAATAAGCCTTTGCCGGCCCCCAGGTGTTCAAGTGAGAGAGTCACACGTCTCTCACTGTAAATCCGAAGGTAGAAATGGTGAAGCTATGTGAGGAAGGATGTTGAAGGCCAAAAGAGGCCAAAAGCTAGGCCTCTTGTGCCAGACAGACCAGCAGTGAACGCTGGTACTTCAGTTCTAGAAGGAACTGAAAAGGACTACTCCAGTGAGCACATGAATCGTAAGTGAAGCAGCTTTACATCTGACGTGGAGAAAGCTTGAGTGTTCAGGATAGGAGGTCACACCAGCCACAGACCTTCCCTTAAGCCAAGCTCACCCAGAGCAAAGCCCTGATTCTTCAGTTCTGCAAAGGCTGAGGGAGGCGAGGAAGCTGAAGAGACTGAGGCCGCTGGAGGCTGGGTCATGAGGTCTGAGGAAAGAAGCCATCTCCGTAAGACCAGGTGCAGGTGATGCCGCAGGGACCAGAGGCTCTAGCCGAGGTGGTTGGAGGTGGCCCCAGGTGCCCAGCAGATTTTCAGTGTAGACGAAACAGCCTCTGTTGGAAGAAGATGCCATCTAGGACTTTCACAGCCAGAGAGGAGAAGTCTGTGCCTGGGCTCAGAGCTGCTAAGGACAGGCTGACTCTCTCCTTAGGGGCTGATGCAGCTGCTGACTTCACCTGGAAGCCAGTGCTCACTGACCGTCCTGAAAATCCTGGGGCCCTTGAGGGTTACGCCCCAAGTCCTCCGCCTGTGCTCTGTCAGAACAGCATGGCTGCACGGCAGCACATCTCTCTAGAACACGACTATTTTAAGCCCACTGTTGAGACCTACTGCTCAGAAAAAAAGATTCCTTTCAAATGAACTGCTCTTTGACACCTCACCAGGTCACCCACAAGCTGGATGAACAAGGAGATGAATGTCCGTGGCAGCCAGCACAGCATCTGTCCGTTCTGCAGCCCATTACAGAGCAGAGCCCAGCGTGGGGCTCCAATCCTGTGACCATAGGATAGTGACCTGAGCTGAAATCAAGAGTCAGATGACGATGGACTGGGCCACCCAGGTGCCCCAGCAGTGAAATATTTTAATATTTATTTTTGAGAGAGAGAGAGAGAGAGAGAAAGAGGCAGTGTGAGCAGAGGAGGGTCAGAGAGAGAGGGAGACACAGAATCTGAAACAGGCTCCAGGCTCTGAGCTGTCAGCACAGAGCCCGACGTGGGGCTCGAACCCACGAACCGTGAGATCATGACCGGAGCCGAAGTCGGATGCTTAACTGACTGAGCCACCCAGGCGCCCCTGAAATATTTTTAAATTAAAGTATGAACAGGGGCGCTTGGTAGCTCAGGTCACGATCTCACAGTTTAGGAGTTTGAGCCCCACGCCGGGCTCTATGCTGACAACTCAGAGCCTGGAGCTGCTTCAGATTCTGTATCTCCCTCTCTCTGCTCCTCCCTCCGTGATGCTCTGTTTCTCTCAAAAATAAACATTAAAAAACTTAAAAACACAGAAATGACAAAAATGGAATTCCAACAAACTGATCTGGACACAGAAATCAAAGGCATTGGAGTCCTGGATGGAAGGAGGAAAACGTCTGATCCCCCCAAGCAGAGATGGTGCAGCTCGGCTCTGTTACCACCAGCCTGAACTGCATCAAACCTTAGAATTATTTTCTCCACGTATTCAACTTACCAACATCGTTGTTGCCCTGGGTAGCAGCAACCTGGAGACTGAGATGGCCCACAGCTAACGGGTCGTCTTCCCAAACCTCTCCATGGAAAACAGCAGGGAAGCTCAGTACAGTAACGCAGTTTCAACACTTACCTATGATTTGGGATGCGGACTAGAAGCCCAAACCTTCCAGCCCAAGACATCCAGGCCGTGTGTAGACACACACCCACCAGCACTTCCGTTACCAATGGCATCCTTGTTTCTGGCGACAGCTAGGAGCAGAGACTAACGTCGATATGGAGTTAATGAATTCCTACCTTCAGGGGATGGACAATCAACCCAAGGCTACACGTCTCACACTATAGGAAACTTCTAGGCATAATGAGGTCCTCTGGAGGGAGAAAAACACATCTCCCACCTCACACACAACATAAGTTACAGACCAGCCCTGACCACAAAGGAGGAACATCAGAGACAGGACTGATGGGACACAGCACAAATCACACGTGGGGGTGACAACACACTTGTGAAAAAACTCGGAAAGGAGGGAACGCACGTGAACACAGACTCAAGATGCAGCCTTGACCGGAGAAGCGCTGTCAGCACCCGGAAGACACGGGCACCAGCTGAGGACTCCGAATACGCACTGGAGCCACGTCACTCACCAGGGTTTGCAACATGGCCCCTGGGGACTGAACTCTGCACGCCCCAATGGTACCTGAGTGGGTTTTGGGCGAACGAGTTCCCGTGTCCAGAGAACAGGCACCAGCGGCTGAAAGGCTCAGCTGGGCGCTCTCTGGCCCCACAAACGGCGGAGCCGCTCACAGAAAATAAAGCAGTGACAGGTCAACTCCAGGGTCTGTTCTGGGGCAGGCAAAGCAGAGCCCTGGCAAACAGGGGAACTACCCCGACCGTGAGCCCTAACTGGGAAATGGGATGTTTCTGAGCAGGACGTAGGGATGGGAGGCTGGCCCTCCGTACCAACTGAGGAAACTCCAGGTGTGCCCACAGTGGACCTGCCGGAACTTTCCAGCACTGAGCATTTCCACACTGGGGCGGTTTGTAATGGGGGCCACCCGGTGCACGGGACACA